>CATKHJ010788126.1:0-12239 GCA_949750685.1 Vernicia montana | reverse complement strand
TTCGTATATACATATACATATGTATATACATACATATGTATATACATACATATATATATATACATACATATATATATATACATATATATATCCTAGCATATATATATGTTACTGAAAGTCCTAGCAATCCTTAATGAAAATCTTAAACAATCCATTGTCATTCAAATCCTTGTGCTAAGACTATACTTGATGGCCTTCTGCCTAATTATTATTTCATTGATGGCCTTCGGCCTAACTAATGTTTCATTGATGGTCTTAGGCCTAATTGTAAATTCATTGATGGCCTTCGGTCTAACTGTTATACTACTGATTCAATTGAACACTCTAAAATTCATTTGAAACCATTATTGAAATCATAAAATCTCATTGATACTATAGTGAATATCCATATGATTTATTATTTATATATTGTGAACTTTTATTATTGATTATTGTTATACCTTGTCATTGGTAACCCAATTTAAAGCAAAAGTCCCCTACTAATGTGGGATAATACGTCAGTCATGTGCATATGGTAAAAAGGCCTGTCGGATAGGGATAGTGTATCCGCCTCAGCTAGGAGGGGTGGTCCTAGCTGTGAGACCTAATCAGTCTTGCACTCCAATGATCAGTGTGAGTGAATAAGGCATCAGCTGCCACTCTATTTATTTATTAGTGGGAAGCACACCGCTTCCAAATTTTCTGATTTCTACTAAAGTGATAATAAATGATTAACCATTAATTATAGATCCTTCCTTGATATCAAGCATCACTGAATTCCCTTGTACTATTTATATCCTATATTAATTACCGAAAATACAATCTATCATTGATATTCAATTGTTATTAAATTCTTATTATTGTATTACATATTTTTAGTCAATATATTATATTAAGATATTACATTCTCATTGAGCTTGTCTCACCCCTTTAGTGGTTTATATTTTTCAGGTACTGGAGGTCAAGCAAGGCAAATTCTCAAGCTTCTCTTCTCTGCTTGGGGGTTTCCTCTGCTGCATAAGGTTGATTGATTTCAGAATCTTAATGTAACTGTATCTTGAAGAGTTAAGTCTAGAGTTTCATGGTCATTATGGTACATAGTAGCTATTATTGCATGTTCGGGTTTGTTAATTATGCTCTGTAATTATATAATAATAATACTAGTAATAATGAAGGATAAATGTCAATAATGAATGGTGATATGAACTATAAAATGTTAAGGGTATAAGTATATGTTGAGTATATAAGTGGTATACGTATGGTATATATGTAGTTTATGATTGGTATATGATAAGTGTATGAATATGGATTTACAGGTTATGATATAAGACATATGTTTATTGTATAAAGTACTTGTCACAACATAGTAAAGGGGTTTTACAGGTTTAAGTGACCTTATGTCTCTCTATACCCTAGAATTGTCACACTTCAGAAGTTGGAGTGTGACAACTAAACTATCCATACCCTACCCAAACACGATGCTATTTTTTTGGGTATGGGTTTACTCGTACCTATAATTTAGTCAACTCAGGTATTACCCGCTCTGACTGGGTAGGGTTCAGGTGGGTAGGATACAAATTGTCATCCCTATTTTTATCGCCATTCAGTCGCTAAGTAGTAGCTAAATGGTGATTAATTCATGATGGTCACTAAATCTAGTCGCTATTTTACTACTTTCTTGTAGTGATAAGTTATCTTTTTCTTTAAATATATTAACTTTTCCCCAATTACTATAATGAGACAGAAATAGAAATTGTGAAATCTCCTGACGCACCCATTACAATTCCTATATAAATCCACTTTCTCCTACTTGATTAAAAAAAAAATTACCAAGCTAGCTCAAGTAGGGGTTGTGTTTGTTATATCGATTATCCAATTTGATCAACCGAAGGCTTGTTACAAAACTAAATATGATTTATAGTGTGTTTGGTATTATTATTTGAATTGTTATTGAAAAATATATTGAAAATATTACTTAAATATTATTAAAATTTATTTTATAGTAAATTTTGTACTTTGTAATTGTAAAACCTTTAAAGAACTAAATATCTAGTACTTTGAAGAGAATGAAGCCAGCTGTCTTAATTAGTTACCTTAAGTTATGTTCGTGAGATATACTTGCTGATGTGTCAATTTACTGTTACTTCATTTGTTAGGCTATTAGATATTTTAGTTAGCTTCTCTCTTAAGCTCTATTGAGCTCTCTGTGTATATAAACTCAGTAATGTAGATATTTTAGTTGTGTTGAATGAAATGAATCTTCTTCTTCTATGAACTTGTTCATGGTAACAGAACAGAGTTCGACCAGATCCCTAATTTGAGAAGATTGATTGTAAGCTTGAATACTATTTTTTTTTTCCTTTCTTTTATTTTTCTCTTAAAATCGAAGAAGTCTAATTGTGGATTTGAAAGATGGACGAAGAATCTGTAACTAGAGGAGATGGAACGGAAAATGGCGTAAACAGAGCTCAAATGAGAAATGTGATGCGTGATCTCACCAACATCAACAATGGTGATCCTTTGTTTTTACAAGGATCAGATCATCCAGGCATGACATTAGTGACAACTCTATTGACAAGTAATAACTTTCTGCCTTGGAGTTGGTCAATGAATATTGCATTAGGTACAAAAGTAAAATTAGGGTTCATTGATGGAACTTGTGAAAAACCAGAAGTAGGAAATGTTAATTTTGAACAATGGAAACAAACAGATCTCATGGTTACTTCATGGATCTTAAACTCAATGACAAAAGAAATAACAAAAGCTTTTCTTTACTCTGAATCTGTAAAAAGTTTATAGGAAGAAATAGAGGAGAGATTTGGTGAAAACAAGGGACCATTGTTATACCAAATTCAGAGGGATATGAGTTATGTAACTCAAGGTAACTTGACTGTAACTCAATATTACAACAAAATTAAGAAATTATGGGATGAGATGAACTGTTTACTACCATCACCACATTGTGTCTCTGGTTGTACATGTGGGGCTTCAAGATCAATTGCTGAGATTACTACATCTACTAGACTGATGCAATTCCTTATGGGGCTTAATGAGGCTTATGACAATATAAGGAACTAAATTCTAGTGATGGATCCCTTGCAAACTATCAATAAAGCCTATGCTATGATTTAGAAGGTGGAGAAACAGAGACAAGTGAATATGGTTTTTGCTGATAACTCAGGGACTACAGTACTACTGGCTAAGTCATTCAATAATCAAAATTATAGAAAGGATGGACTAAAGACAGGAACATGAAGAGGAGATTATAGAAGGAATGATCAAAATAAAAAAGATAAAGAAAACCTTTACTGTGATCACTGCAATAGGAATGGCCATTCAAAGGACACATGTTTCAAACTCCATGGATATCCTAATTGGTATATAGACTTAAAGAATCAAAGAATTGCAAAGAAACTTAATCTTGCAAATGCAGTTGAGACTCCTTTTGACACAGGATCTGAGAACCAGAATGAGAAAGGGAAAGAGACCTCCAATTTAACTGATGTGATTCAACAGGAGATTGCTAAGTTTCTGAAAGGACAAGTGCTGGCAGGAAATAATCATGTCAATTTGGCTCACATGGGAGGCTTTGCAGGTATACACCATGCCTTATCCTTTGCTTTGTGTACTCTTGGTTTATGTGATGAATATTTCTGGATTGTTGATACAGGTGCCTCAAATCATATGTGCAAATCACTTCATTTACTCCAAAACCATTTAAAACCTTACCTGGACATACCAGTTTATCTACCTGATGGAACCACAAAATTAGTGCACTCCATTGGAGCTGTAAAGCTTCATGATACTCTCACTTTGACAAATGTCCTTTATCTTCCTTGTTTCACCTTTAATCTCATGTATGTTAGCCAACTTTGCAGGAAAGCTAACCTGATTGTCATTTTTTATCCTCAACATTGTGTTTTGCAGGACCTGAAGACTAAGAGAATAATAGCAGTGGGTAGATTGTTAAGAACTCTTTATATTTTAGATAAAACTAGTTTTCTCCTTGATTCTTTTGCTAATTTTGTGGAATCATACTCTTCCATTGTACAGATTTACCCTTTAGATTGTAATGATCCTTGTTTCATAAATAATACATCTGTTCAACAATCAGATCTTTCTCTTTGGCACAAAAGGCTAGGCCATATTTCTATTTCTTCACTTCAACATTTACCATTCTTTGATTCATTAAAATCACAGCAACTTCTTGTCTATGAGGTATGCCCACAAGCTAAATAATAGAGATTTCCTTTTCCATTAAGCACTACTCATTCTTCTAAACTTTTTGACCTTTTACACATTGATCTATGGGGACCATACAAACACCCTTCTATTTCTGGTGCTCATTATATGCTCACTATAGTAGATGACTATAGTAGAGCTACTTGGACTATTTTAAGGGCACAAACTACCTTAACCTTAATTTCATTCCTCAAAATGATTGAAACACAGTTTAATACATCAGTCAAAACCCTCGTATCAGATAATGGTTCAGAATTTTTGAATCATGAATTCCAATCTTTTCTACAAGACAAAGGAATATTGCATCAAAGCAGCTGTGTTTTCACTCCATAACAAAATGGTGTTATGGAGAGAAAACACAAACATCTATTACAGCTTTCTAGAGCCTTAATGTTCCAAGCTAATGTTCCTAAAAAGTTCTGGGGACATGCTTTATTAATGGCCACTTATGTCATCAACAAAATACCTAGCTCAGTCTTACAATGGAAAACTCCCTATAAACTTCTGTATGCCAAAACCCCAGACTATTCTAACCCAAATGTTTTGGTTGCCTTTGCTTTGCCACCAACACTCAACCACACAAAGAAAAATTTGAAACCAAAGCTTTCAAATGTATTTTTTTAGGTTTTGAACCAAGACAAAAGGCTTACAAACTCTATGACTTGAATTCTTACAAATTTTTTACCTCTAGAGATATGTTGTTTTATGAACACATATTCCCTTTCCTTTCTACTGAACCAGACAGTTTGGATACTTATGTTGTTCCTTTACCATTAAATACTGATACACCTACTCCTAGTTTCTTTCCTAATGCACCTACTACTAACACAACCACTCATGTAGCCACATCTCCCATACCTACTGACTCAGGTTCTCTCAATGAGTTTTCTTTACCTGATCCAACTACAGACTTTTTGACTGAACCTCTCTCGCCGAATACATAATATGTTTCTCACGTTCCTCCTATTACAGATGTCATTCCTCTTATTGATCCATCTTTACAAATTCAACCTCCATTACGACATAGCACTAGAATCAGAACTCAACCTTCTTGGTTGAAAGACTTTTTCACTAATTTTTCCTTTTCTAACTTCTCTCATTCTCTATCCATTACTACTGTTTCTTCTCAGTCATCATATCTTAACCCTACATCCTATACACCTCCATCATATCCATATATTTTCCCTTCTTGTTTTTCTGATGCATATATGAATTTTACAGGCAATGTCTCACAATTTCCTGAACCTAAGTCATATAAACAGGCTTGTACTCAACAGCATTAGGTGCAGGCTATGCAAAAAGAATTGCAGGCACTAGAAGAGAATGAAACCTAGGAGTTAACTGTTTTACCATCTGGCAAGAAAGCCATTGGCCCTAAATGGGTTTATAAAGTGAAGCTGAATCCAGATGGTACTATCGACAGGTTTAAGGCAAGATTAGTAGCCAAAGGTTATCATGAAGTTGAAGGAGTTGATTATTTTGATAGTTTTGCACTTATTGCAAAGCTTGTCACAGTTAGAATTTTCCTAGTCATTGCTACTGTTCATAGTTGGCCCATTCACCAATTAGACATTAACAATGCTTTCCTCTATGGCTATATAGAAGAAAAAGTCTACATGCTTCCTCCAGAAGGTTATACTAAGGCTCAAACAGGTGAGGTTTGTAAGCTTAACAAATCACTTTATGGCCTGAAACAGGCTTCTCGGCAATGGAACTTAGAATTCTGTTCTAAACTTCACTCTTTTGGCTTCAAACAATCCTCACATGATCATTGTCTCTTTACAAGGATTACCTCTACTTCATTTACTACTTTACTTGTCTATGTTGATGATGTGCTAATAACTGACAATCAAGAAGGGGAACTTTTACTTGTAAAGCAGTTCCTTGACTCTGTATTTACAATCAAAGACTTAGGCTATGCTAAGTACTTCCTTGGAGTTGAAATTGCTAGACACATTGAAGGTACCTACTTGAACCAAAGGAAATACACTTTGGACATTATTACTGATGCAGGCTTACTTGGAGCTAGACCTGCTACTACCCCCTTCCAAAAAGGTTTGAAGTTATTAACCACTTCTGGTATTCCACTTACTAAACTTGATAAATACAGAAGACTTATTGGTCGACTTCTATATTTAACCTTCACCAGGCCAGATATCACATTTAGGGTGCAACAACTAAGTCAATTTGTTGCTGCTCCCACTCAAGACCACTGGAATGCTGCTATTCATCTCCTCAGATATCTCAAAGGATCACCAGCAAAGGGTCTTTTCTATCCAACTCAGAACAGCTTGAATTTGCAGGGTTATTGTGATGCTGACTGGGCCTCCTGTCAAGATACAAGAAGATCTCTAACTGGCTATTGCTTATTTCTTGGTCCAGCTCTAATTTCCTAGAAAACAAAAAAACAAAATACAGTCTCACGTTCCTCTGCTGAAGCATAATATAGAACCTTAGCATCTACAGTTTGTGAGCTCCAATGGTGTTCTTATATTCTTGCTGACTTTCAAGTCCTTGTGCAGCTTCCCATTCCCCTTTGGTGTGACAACAAGGCAGCTTTACATATAGTGGCTAATCCAGTATTCCATTAACGTACAAAATATCTTGACATTGACTGTCATTTGGTTCGAGACAAATATAAAGATGGTTTTGTACTTCCCAAACATGTTTCCACTCATTTTAATCTTGCAGATGTTTTTACTAAGTCCCTCTCTGGTCCTCAGTTTTTCAATTTGATTTTCAAGTTGGGCACGCTTGATCCACATGCTCCAACTTGAGGGGGGATGAAGAGAATGAAGCCAGTTGTCTTAATTAGTTACCTTAAGTTATGTTCGTGAGATATACTTGCTGATGTATCAATTTACTGTTACTTCATTTGTTAGGCTGTTAAATATTTTAGTTAGCTTCTCTCTTAAGCTCTCTGTGTATATAAACTCAGTAATGTAGATATTTTAGTTGTGTTGAATGAAATGAATCTTCTTCTTCTCTGAACTTGTTCATACTTGTAAACCATTTTCTTTAATAACGTCTAAATATTGTTTTATTAAAAATAATTTTAATATCAATGTTGTTCGATTTATATGAACTGTAAAAAAAAGTTATAATAAAATATTAAAAATAGTTATTAAAAAGAGAATTAGTATTGGATAACAACAAAATTTATGAGCCCAAAACAAAAAATATTACAATTTACTAGTAATTGTATCAATGAAGGAATAACCAAAATTGAAGCATTGGAAATCGATAAAGTTGATTTGAAAATGCTTATACAATCGAATTTGGTTGTTTAACTATCTTGATCGATGGTGGGGATTTCATTAATGATATTGCTCATAGTCAAGAGCTCTAATGTGATTGTTGGGTGCTAAGTGGATTTCATTTAATTTCCATTATTTAGAACAACTGAAATGTAAATGTAATGGATGTGTCTATCTTTTGTAGAGGTGTTCAATTAAATTGAATATATGGAAACTTCTGCAAGATGTAAGTTGATTAATAATGGAATTTTTTTTTTCACTTTTCCATTTAATAATTGTGATTACAAGTAGAGGTGAAAACGAACCGAGCGGATTCCAACATGTCATTATTCAAGTTCGGCTCGATGAAATTATCCTAATGATCCAAGTAATGCATATAATATTGTCTATAATAGAAGCTTAAAAGTTTTTTTTTTTTTAATTCTCTCTTTCTTATCTTTAAATGCTTATTCATATGGATTACATTATTTAATTTTCAGAAAAAAAAATATATATATATATATTTCAAGTAGTGTTCTTTTCATTAGCTATGTGTGTCTTATAAGCACTCTATATTGCATACTATATAATTAACCAAGCCTCTCACATGTAATGTCATTCAGTTGAACTATTAATTTCAGTTTGTTAGATGACTCAATCCAAAATTAAAAAAATATATATTTTTGTATAATATTAATATGCATTGAAGCTTTGATAAATTACTGCAACACACAAATGAGGCTTTAATTTATTAAATAATTAAATAATATGGGTTTCTTGCTCAAATTGATTTTTTCCCTTAATTTTAATAAAAAATTATTTGCTTATAAAAAAAAGTTGTGTAACTGAGAAAATAGATAGAATCAAGAAAAAATCTTAAATAAAGATTCTTTTAAAAAAATTAAATTGTTTATGCCATGTCATCATGTTACAACAAGTTGTCCTTAAAAAATAAATTTAATTAGATTTATAATCTCAAAATTAATAAATACAATTGATAAAGTACAAAATTAATTAGAACCATTAGATTTTAATCCAACAATTAAAAGAGTGGTAATTATTTATGAGTAAATATTATAGTAACCATTGAAATTAATATATATATATATATATATATATATATATATATATATATATATATATGATGGAATTTGATTCATTTCATATAAATTTAATATAAAAAAATATAAAAACTAAACGGAATGACTAAAGAGTTAGACGAAAATAAAAATCAAAAATTATTTAATTAATTTCTAAAAAAAAATTGACAACTTTATTAATAAGATCAAATCTTAATAAGGAAATAATAATTTACCCAAATTTCAATTATCATAGTTTGCTTATATTTTTACATAAAATGGATAGCCATTAGATATTTTACCCATTAATAGCTAATAATTGTAAAAAACAAAATAAATTGCTGAAAAGCCTAAAATCTAAATGCTTAAATTCAAACTATTGTTCATAAAACTATTGGTTGAGAATCAAAACATCAACTTCTCAAACTTTACTAATAATTTTAGTTTAAAATGTTGGGCTTAGGTGGGTGCCTCAGCCCAATGCTTATAGTATATGTATTATATTATTTACTAGTTCCAATGAGCCAATGACTATTACATGATGGGCCTTCTGGGACACTAGTTGGCTATCAATTTTTTCTTTATTATTATTACTACTATTACATATAAATTAATAATATTACAAATAAATTAAGTATCCTCAACCAAACCAAGCAATGACAAATTATTTATATTTATATTTAATTAATATGATTCATATATCTATTTTTTTTATATCAATGATAAGATATTTATATTTTTTTCTATTATTATCATATTAAATAGATTTATACCTTCAACATAAACAAATAATACATTAAAAATCCTTATAAATGAAAAACTAAGTCCAAATCAAACTACAATTTTTTGACTTATAAAATCACAATGCAAATATTCATTATATATATATATATATATATATATATATATAGTACTAAGTTGTACAAAAGCAGATTAGCAGAAGAAAGGACAGTCCAGAAAACACACACTTTCCTGCAAAACTTATGATTTTTTTTTTTAAAAAAAGTATTTTTATCAATTTAGGACCACCCTGTATTCACAGATCACAGTGAAAAACATAAAACCTAGGGTGGTCCAAAATAAGGGTCTGCCATAATCATATACAGTAGCTGGCACTAATTTTTCACAAGTGAGAGAGAAAAAGAAAGATAGCCCTTGATCTAAATCAGATGCACCCGCACAAAAGTGGTCCCACAAACTATTTAAACACTTCTGCTTGAAAATTTAAAAAATAATAATAATATTTATATTTATATGATGTGATCACTGGCATCAGATTATTTTGGATCAGAATCAGATACACTCCCCACAAACAAAACTGTGGTCCTTAATTGATTTGGAGCTTATAATTAAACAAAAGTATAGTATGTATAAGCTTATAATTATGTACTTTGTTTGGGTGTTTATTAGTGTATATGTATTTATATCTGTTGCCAGAGATTTTCATCAGAACTCAGATCCCTAGGGAAGTCTTATAGGTGTTGTTGTCCCAACAGAAATGGTAGAATTAAATGGTAGAAGTCGTTCAATTGTTTCAATCATTAATTTTGGTATATAAAATAAATTTAATATTAGGTGTAAATAAGAATTTTCCTATATATTAATTCGATTCTTCTATGATATGTTTAGTATTATTACTGTTTAAATTGCTAGTTACAAAAATATTTTGTTAAAAATATTATTTAAAATTTATTTTAAAATAAATTTTACATATTTTAATTATAAAAGTTTCAAAATAGTTAAATAATATATATTTTAAAATTGTTTTTCTAATAATATTTAAAATTATACTCTTTTGTTTCAATCTCAATGCCAAATCAACAATAAAATAATGTAAGTCAAAAGCAAAGGCTTTTATGGTTTTATTTTTATCTATTGCCCTTAGAATACTAGTTTAAAAAACAGTTATTCAAATAAAATTAAGTGTGTTGATAAATTTAAAAAAAAAAATAATAGTTTTAATTCATAATTTTAAAAGAGTTGTATCAATTACTACTACTCCAAGTGATATTTAACTTAATTAGTTTATATAATTTTTTTTTTCAATAACTATTTTTTTAACTAGTACACTAAGAGAATAATGAAAAGAAAAAGGAAAAGTTGTGAGAGATTCATATACTATTTTGAACTCATCTAACATGTTTTAGTAATTACATTGGGCCTACAAAGTACAAATATCATGCTCTCCAACACAAAATGATTTTTCTTGTTCCATCTTATTGATTTTTGAACAATGTATATAAGATTCTTTTGCAACTTCAAGTTCATTGTATAAGCCTGCAGGGTGGCTTTTTCCCATAATTTTCTTGGCATTCTTTAGGTACATGTTTAAGCTTATTAGCAGTAAAGTTTGTATAATTGGTTTTATTAAAACAGAAAGGGGTGGATAGTGGGTGCCCAATGCCCATACTAATAAACACTATTCAGAGAAATGCAGCCATCAAAGACCCACCTTCTCCAGCTTGTTTGGTGGAAAACTGTCTACAAAACCATAAACCTTATTTTACCTTCATTTTTCAACAATAATAATAATAATAATATTATTATTATATGAATCCAGCCATATAGTACACTACTGTATATATTATCATTATTATTATATCATATATTATAAGGAAGGACCATCTATATATATCAAGCACAAATATCAATATCATATTATTAAATATCTCTTCCATTTCTATATATGTCTACTTGAAACTTTGCCTCAAAATATAGGTTATATATGCTTAATTATTTATTTCATTGTGTATGTTATATATAATAATAATAATCAAATTTCTAAAATAGATAACACATTTTTCAAAATAGATATCCATTAGATACATATATTCAATTTGGTTCTTAGCCCAAAGTCTAAAGGGGACATGCATCACATGAAATATTTAATATATTTGATGTGTATCCATATAAGGCTTTTTTTAAAAAATACATATATATTTTTAACAATTTAATGAATTTGACCTATATAATAAGAGCAATTGTTTTTCTTCTCTCAAATTTATAATCATATTGAATAATTTTATTAATATTTTAATATTAATGTTTTGAAAATTGAATTGAATTGATAAGTTAGATCTATTAAATAAAAAATCAATCCAATAATTAATTCAATTCAATCTAATTCTGATTTATAATTTATTTTTTACTTTCATGCTTTTTTAGCTAAAAGTCACTAAAAATAATTTTATAATTTTTAAATATATTTTATAATAGTGAAACTAATTGAAACGATCAGATTAATAAATCAATCACTATATTGGATACTGCCAAACAACAATTGGTCTGATTTTAAAAAACTTTGCTTTAAATCCTCTATTACTTACAAAAAGTAAGAAACTAACAAGTACACCCGATTAGCTATTTAATTATTTATATATTTATTAATTTTATGGAGGTAAGATTTATAAAAAGAAAAAAAATTGTAAGATTGTTGCATTGAATCTGAAAAGTTGGGGTTGGTTATAATAAGGTGGGTTCGAAGTTCAACTCATTTTCTTCTCTGCTTTTGCATGCAGAGGGAGGGACCAGTTTTTGCATGTGACTAACTCAACGTAGATTTTGATTTTTGATAGAACCCTAGAAAAATAAAAATTTACTGTGACTACTTTTTCTAGTATTAATTCAAAATTTTAAGCAACTAAAATTTTTCAATAAAAAACACAAATATATATATATATATATATATATATATATATATATA
>CATKHJ010787919.1:0-16518 GCA_949750685.1 Vernicia montana | reverse complement strand
AAGCCACATCTTCTCGCTTGGTGGTTACTTTGTCCATGTTTTCAATTTTATCATTTTGATTATATCATAATGAATATGTGTCTCCAAGAGTTAAGTCTAGAGTTCCATAGTCATTGTGATATTGTATATGATGATTAAGTATTGTTTATTCAATTTGGGATTGTAATATATGGCATATTACCTTATTGTATTAATGGAATTCCTTTGATGAATGGATGATTTGGATTGTTATAGTAGTGTGTTTGGGATTCTGATATAGGAATCGTATATGCATGATTGGTTATAGATTAGTATTGGGTTCTACGAGTTTTCGGTGGCCTTACGCCTACCCATGCCCTAGGACTGTCGCGGCTCGAAAGTCGGGTCGTGACAAATGGCATTGAATATAATGAAAGATAATTGTTAAAAATGAATGATAGTAGACACTGTGATTGCTAATAGCATTGGAGTATTGTTGATATGCTTTGGGTATCTTTCTGAGATATGTTATACATATGAATATGGATTTACATGTTATGATATTGGATGTATGTTCATTGTGTAAAGTGCTAATATAACATAGAATAGGGGGTTCTATGGGGTTTTGGTGATCTTATGACTCCCTATGCCCTAAGACCGTCACATCTCAAAGACGAGACGTGATAGGAGAGCTATATACCTTAGGCATATGCTAGGCCAAGCATATGTTTACTCTATAAAGGGAGAAGTTACTACCCTTTCCTTACCGTACTGTTATTGTGTTATTTTTGTCATTGCGTTATGAACCCTTGGTCCCATTTATTCTAAGATCTATTGTTCTTTCAAGAGCCCTAGGTATTGAACTGGTTTATGATTCATTGAGCTGAAGGCTCACCCCTCTTCATCTATCTTTTTCAAGTAATAGATTAGAAGAGGGTAGAGGCAGAGAAGACAGGGCTTCTTGATTATTCTTTTTCTACAAGAAGCTACAATAATTTATAGTTTATTAATGAATTTTGCTTTGTAAATATTATAAATTTATTATACATTTTTAGATGCTCTGTAATATGAGAAGACTTATAATTAATATGGTACAATTGTAATGAATGATATTAAAAATTGTTATATTTTGATCTAGAATTTCTAATGATAGTATTGGGTTCTACGAGTGTTTAGTGGTCTAAAACCTACTCATACCCTAAGACTGTCGCATCATTTGAGATGGGTGTAACAAAATTACACCATTTAAATTTTTTACATTTAAACAATACATACTAATATTGTCACACTCCAACTTTTGAAGTGTGACAATCCTAGAGCATAGGTGACCATAAGAATACCAACAACCCGTAGAACCCTTCATTCTCTAATATAACATACTTAATATCCATTACACATAATCCCAAGATTCACAACCTGAGCTAACAGTATCATATACCCTACATATACCAAATGTATACTTAATAGATACCATTGTAATTTCAATATACTTAACATATACCACATGTATACTATTTATATACTGATATTTTCATCATTAATCAAGCATAATACTATACATGATATTAATTACCATAATCTGATATAACATATCATATCACAATTACTGACCATTATAAAGTATTCAATTTATCCAATTACTGAAATACTATAACTATAATAATAATCCATGGAGCTCTAAATAAAATGACCTAAAGAATTAAGACATGATCATCATACATTTAGCAAAGCAATCCTAAGTGAAGGCTAAAACTTGGGATCTCCTTGCTAAGTCTGCTACTGGACCTAAAAAAAAATACATTATGGAAGTGTGAGAGAAGCTCAGTGAGTACATAAGAATCAAAATGAAACAGTATATAGATAAGTATTTAACAGTAGTATTAATAAGATTTCATTGTATCAATACAAAGGAGGAGACCAAAAGCAATCAGTAATGGTTTAAGAATAATAGTACATTTTTAGCAGAAATCATGATTTTTGGAACCGGTGTGCTTCCCACATGTAAATATTAGAGTGGCGGCCTAAGCCTTGCTCACTCTTACAGTATCAGTAGTGCGAGACTGATCAGATCTCACAGCTAGGACCACCCTTCCTAGCTAGGGTTGGGTACGCTCGCCCTACCCGCAGGCTTTACCATGTGCACATGACTGATGTGTTACCCCACATCAGATGGAAATTTATGCTTTCAAGTAGATTATCAAAAGCATATGACATCAATATATATATATATTAACATGAATTTATGAAGAATTAATTTAGTTCATTGTTGTTGAGGGGATTCTCATTGGGAGGCCAAAGCCTTTTTCAAAGGAATACAAATAAGTATAGAGTTAATCAATTGGGGTACCTTAAGTTTCATTTTGGAAGTATTGGTTTCAATAAGAGTTTGTCATATTAAAGGGCACGAATTTGCACATGAACGAAATAGGTTCTTTTGAATTCTTGGTTATGGTGAAATCATTGTACACACATATGTATATTGTTCATATGAATGGTCGAAGGCCTCTTTGAATGAGAATTCCAATTTATACAATATGATTAGTGAAGATATTTAGGATTTTTAGTTGGGCAATAAGGTTCCAATATTTACATATAGGTCTCCAAGAAACAAATGCATTCAGTTTAAGGTTCATGTACTCACCTTGACTTCTATAGCTCCTAGTACAAGCTTTTAACACAAACAAGAATGGTGCTTCTTAGTCTTCGGAACACTTACCTTATCTTTTCTATTAGGTTCTACAATGAATCATATCATTTATGTCATTCAATTGAATATCATTAAATACTTTGTCAACTCAATTATACCAATCCTAACTCTAGTACTACTAAATTTACATCTAAGATATACTAATCATCTAAAATAAATTCAAGTCAAAATACAATGGCACATATATGCATATATCACAATTGAAGGTACATCTATGTTCAATATCATGTATTGGTCGAAAGGCCTAGAACGTATGCCCCTAATTCACATTGTTCATATTATAACAATTCAATTAATTCTCAAGTTGAATTCACATTTGATAAATATACTTAATTCAATATCCATTATTTTCACTAATCATCATTCATTGCTTATGTACATATAGAATTCATTGGATTACAATTGATAACTTTAAAACATTATATTTTCATTTGTTATGTAATCGTATAACTTGACCTTGTGACCTTATTTCTATCATTTCTTATGATTTACTAATCCAAATGAGTTGATTTTTTTTTTTATCTTAAACTAGACATATGAATTTGAAATATATCCAAAATTGAACTTAAAATTCAATCTATAGAAAACTTGGTGACCATTTCAATCTGGTTCTATTTCTATTGCGAGGGCGGACTGACCCCATCACACTCCTTTGAGTATAACTCAAAATTTATATTTTCAAATGAAATTTAATTTTATAGAGAGTTACTAAAGACACTAAGAAACATTTCTTAAGTTTGTAATTAAGCTTGTTTTTGTCTCTAAAGTCTTCAAATTAGAAGATTCAGTTTAGGTTACATGTTGAATCCAGATACAGAATCAGTTGCAGTGCAAGTTCTATTTCTCATACTATACTTGGAATTTTGTCTAGACCTTTTATAGGTTAATCCTTCACATATCAGGAGTAATTTTACTAGATTTTAGTTTCTTCTAATTTTGTCTCTATCATCCCCAATTCCTGAGGCAGGTTCTTAGATTGCCAACTGAGTTAAATTGCAGGAATTTTCAGACCTTATCATCTTTAGTAGATTGTATCTCAAAATATATATATCCAATTAAATTTTCCTTTTACATAGAGTTTTTACATATATTAATTATCATTTTTTTATGTTTTTATACTTGACCTAATTTAGTCTCTAAATCTATAAATTGTGCTACTTTAATTCGGACTACCCATTTAATTTGTGAACAGTACCAGTTTCAGTTCAGGTGTGATTTCTCCTTGTACACATTAAATCTCTCAAATTCCTTTTATAAGTGCATACTTGATATATTTACATACAATTCTTATGTTTGAATTGCCTCCAAATTCTGATCATAAAGTTCTCTATAAGCTCAAATAACTTCGGGTCACTTACTCAACCTCAAATCCAGATCAGTATACTTGTAAGAAAGATATCTTATTATCCTTTTATGGGTCTATATTTAAGACAAAATACTACAACTTTCATGTTATACATTTTTCCAAATTCAATCTCTAAGTATACGAAATTAACTTCTCAATTTCTGTCCAAATCAATCCCTAATCTTGCAAACCCATAGAAAGAGGAAAACTTGTAAAATTTCAATCAAACTCAAATTAACTCTTGGATTATGAAATTAACACATCATAAAGCATGAATTAAGGTTCCAATCATAAAATAAACAATGAGTTCAAGATTTTCCTATAGGTCAAATTATAGAGAGGAGAAAATAAAAGAATTCATTCAACAATTCAAGAATTGATTCAAGATAAATGCTTAGGATGATAAAATGAATGAGTTTGATTAAAAACTTACCTTGGAATTTCTTGGTCTTGCTTTGTTCATGATGGTGCCAAAATTTCTAGAGTAAAGAAAAAAGAGTTTGTGTCTTCTTTTCTTTGATGAGGAAGAAGTAAAATGAAAAAGATGACTTAAAGTTGACTTATAAGATTTTTACTTTATTTTTAATTATGTGGTGTAGATTTATTCTTAAAATGGATGGTGAGTATTGAATGGCTTCCTTTAGAAGCTTGGTAGATGCATATCTTTTATGAAAGATGTCTAAATTCAAAGAATTTAATTATGTAAAGATATTTCTATAGATACAAATTTTAATTAGTCAAAGGTGAAGCCCACATCTAATTTCTCTAATCTTAAAACATTCTAATTAGTTACTTAACATAAAAAATAATAATAATAATAATACACATCTTCCTTTTTAGGCCTGACTTGGCTGAATTCCACATGATGTGGGATGGGATCCACGCTTGTTTACACATTATCATTTTTAATTACTTTCATATTTGAAAATTGATAATTTTAGTATCTTTAACTACACCTTAATATGTATGATCACATTTGTTTACATTAATTTTCAATATTAATCTTATTCATATCATTTATACATTCTAACAATCAAGTATACATTTTACTCACATTAAATTTTACTCATGAACATAATAATTAGCACAAAAAAAATTCAAAATTTAATCAAATACAAATAATTGCTATATGAATCTAATCCGACTCTATTAGGCCGTTTACCATTCAATTTCATTTCTAAATTTTTATGACTATCGGTTACGAGTTATGTCAAGTTGGGATATTACAAATATCTTGTTTTGTCTAATTATTTGTACATGTTAACGTTTTATAGATTTTTTTTCCTTGTTAATTTGGCCATTTACGTGATGTGAAATTTTATGCACATGAAATTCCACTATTTTACTTTTTTCCCACATGAAATTGATATAAATTTATATTATTATAATTATAATACTTTATTTCAATCATTTCAGATATCTTCAATTTTTAAAGTATATTTTACTTATATATCACATCAAATAAATTGATTACCCAAATTATAGTTAAAGGAAGAAGAAAGTGAAAAAAACCATCCAAATAAGGTATGATTGAAAAATACCCCTTTTAATATTGTCACCGCAAAAATGTAAATTTTAAATTGCTCTTATCCTAATAAATTTAACTATGGCAATATCGCTACTTTTAATAATATTAAAATTTTAAAAAAAGTTATAATATATATTTATATAATTTGATTATATATTAAATTTATATGAAATGATATGATTTCTATTTAATTTAAATTTATTTCTTTTTTATACTTAAAAAATTAAATTTTATAAACTTATATGAAATGATATGATTTCTGTATAATTTGAATTCATTTTTTTTTTATATTAAAAAATTAAATTTTATAAACTATCTATTTTTAAATATGGAAATTGATAAAATAAAATTTATTTTAATTGATAAAATATAAGTTTCGAACACGGGCAAAACATCAAAATCTGTAATCATGATTTTAAAACTTTTTTATTTATTGGGATGCCATACAAATGATGTCTTTTTTCTCATTTTTGCGTGGCTACAAAAAAAAAAAGCATTCAAAGCTTATAGAACTTCTAGCACTCGCCCACTCGTAGGCATAGTGTTACGGTCCCGACTAGTGGATCGAGTTGAGGATCTGCTGGCAGCAGGTTAGTTGATTGGAAAATCAAGTAGACTTATTTTTGGAGGACTTCTTCCCTCTTTGGCCTATTTTGAATGACAGATATAACAAACACAATTTTCTAATGATAATGGCTCGTCAAGAGAGAACCCTTAGTTCTCTTGAAACTGAGTTTTGTGAAGTTTAATATGATACTTTTCATTCCATTAAAACACTTTAAATACACGAGTAAAAGACACCAAGGACCTGTTGCGAAGGGCTTGATCAACAGCATCCACCCAAGAAAGACCAGGATAGTAATCTAGTAAACGTGGGGGAAGTCTGCCATAAACCACATCAAAAGGAGTAGCTTTCAATGATGAATGGAAACTTATCAACCCATCGTTTTGGACGGTCACTGGTAAAACACCGCAAATACATCTCAATTGTTCGATTCACCACTTCGGTTTGGCCATCCATTTGGGGATGATAAGCTGAATTGATACATAGTTGAGTCCCACTTAATCGAAATAATTCAGTCCAAAAGCAACTGGTGAATGTAATGTCACTGACTATCGTTTCTGGCAAGCCATGAAGTTTGAAGACATGAACAAAGAAAATTCTTGCCACTGTAACTGCAGAATAAGGATGAGCTAAAGGCAAAAAATAAGAAAAGATAAAAAGGAATTCAGTCGCAACAATAACAAGAACTAGTAATTACGAGTTGCTGCTCCCCTCTCGTGTAAAACGTTTATAAACTTGTCAAAAGGAATTATCTTCCATTTACTTGCTATGGACTTCTAACACAGCCTAGTGTTAGTGTATCTTTTGACTGGATAATTGATCCAAATTCAAGTTTCCCATTCCCCCTATGCTAAAAAACCAAAAAACCTTATACAGCTCCAAAAGGCGAATTATGGAAAGAATGAAATGTCATTTATTATGTAATTGCTTACTTACATGGTAAGTTACAAGGGTAAAAATTTATCAGAGACAAGTTCTTTTACAGGGGTATCTCGATAAACAATTCAAGTATCTCCTATGGCCCAGTATGGCATTAAATCATTATCTTTTTATTTCTCTCATTCTTTTGCTACAAAAGCATACATTTGAAATACAAAATGAGGGCATCACAGACGAGTAGACAACTGGGAAAAGCAAATGGAAAAGAAAAGGCTTTTCTTGGATACTGATACTGGTATCATGACTGGGATATTTAACTATATAATAATTCACAAATTAAATTAATGTAAGGTAAATAAAATGAGATTACAACAAGTGAACCAAGCTCACTCATCTCCTGTCTTTGGGTTCAAGGGCAGCTATTTCTTTCACAACTTGAGCTTTGTCTGCTTCAAACTGTTCATCCTCTGGAAATATACAATAAAGAAAGTAAGTGAATATGATACTAAATAATATAGTGACGATAAAAAATTGTCAGCAGTTACTACCTTTATCACTTTTGAAATCTGCAAACAACCGCAAAAGCTTGCTTCTATTTGCGACAAGTATGCTAACAATATCAGGAGGTTTATTTTGATTCGCAGCAAAGAGCTGTAGGATGAGAAAGAGAGATGTAAAAATATAGTAGGTGATCATAAAGTACCAAGGTCATGCTTGGTTTGCTCTAGAATTGAGAATGGAATGTAATTCTCGGAATATAATTCTATTTTTTGGTTTGGTTCCCAGGAGTCCAAAACTTTTTTTTAATATTTTTATATTTTCGCAACTGAGTGTATATTGAAATTATATCTATTTTTAAAATATAATTTTTAATATAACTAACAAATTCTATTTAGTTATTTAAAAAATAAACTTCGAATGAGATTCTTTGGATTTAGACATCCATTGTCATTCTTGTTCCATTTCCAAGGTGAACCAAGCATGTTATGAAACCTTAACAATTTACCAATTCATAGTGTGCATCTACATTTCAAAAATAGTACCTTGAAAACATGAAATGCTTCTGTCTGGATGCTCTTGCTCGATTCCTGTAAAGGAGGATTTAACATATCAATGTTGAGGCAAAAAACATATGTGAAAAATAATACGACGATTATAGAAATAAAGATGACATGAGCTAGGAAGGAGGTGGCATGAATGTACATTCAATGTCGCATATAAGATACGGACGGAACCCAATGCATTGTAACCTAATCTGAAATTTTTTATGGAAGTATTGATTTTATTAAAAATATTATCAAGAAGCTAATAAATGTTAAAAGCTTTACAAATAGCAAGCTCATATGTGCATGAGAGAAAGAAAAAAGAGTTAGGGGGGGATGGTGTGGGGAGATTGATGACAAGTAATCTTTAAAGTATCATATTCGTACTCTGAGGAGATTCATAAGAATCCTCAAGTTGTCCCTTGAGCTCACATATCGTGTCATCACAATTGAATTTGAGCGATCCAGTAACATATCTCCCAATAGCTGAAACAATTAAAGGCACTTGTTTAGCAGACAGTATAATTATCAGAATCACAAACCAGATTTTAATGAACTCCATAGATTTTGGATGTATTTAGAGAGTGCTCCTTTCATTGTTCTAAGATATATATGCAAAATGCCACATATTTCACCTACCTTGATAGCTTGCCGCCTCGTAATGTAATTGGAAGATTCTAGTAGCTTTGAATTATACTCTGCAAAGAACTGCAATCAGCATAAAGTTAAACAATATCAGAATATGATCAACTATGAACTTGCAAAGAATGCCAGAAAAAAGAAATATAGAAGCATAAATTCTGAATGCATAAATTAATGATTCATAATAGCTATGGAACTATAAACATGCCCACTGAATATGCAAATACAGAAGAAAGAAAACAGTGAAGACAAGATAAAGACAACAAAGGAAAACTCAAATCATTAGGCAAGTAATAGCCTCTAGTTTGTGTGTTCCCCTTACAGTATACCTATCATGATTTAGCCTCAGTGAAGCAATAGATAAATGAAGTAATACACCGTCAATTCATACTCATTGATTTTCTCACTAAAGAAGTTTTATCTATACTCAGAATATTATGGAGATCAAGTACATCAGGCATGTTTACTATCCAGTTTGTGAACATGCATGACAAAGGAAATACAATATGCAGACACATAAACACCTATACAAAACCAAAATGATAGCAAAACTTACCCATTCATAATTCTTTGAAAGAAATTCTGCTACTGTAGATTTATGTCTTGTCAGGAGTTCCTGAAACAAAACAATACAGGAACATCAGGTTGATGCCACTGCAATTACAAGTACGTGACTGAATCATAACACAAGTAATAATGCATATTAATACTCTAGTTGTTTTGCAGAAAATAACTCATCAATAAACAATATTTTGTGTGAAAAACATTTTCTAACAAAATGAATTATTTTCTGTATTAATTTCTAGTGTTTTGAGCTCATTGGACAAACTAATTTTCCCTCAATAAAATAGCCTCAAAATATTTAACCCTATATAAACTCCACAGTTTACTATTTGTAGTTGAATAGAATGGAAATTATACAGAAAGGAGGAAAATTGTTGCAGTCGCTGCTGACTAGTGGTGATCAATTGAGACTGGTGATAGCTGGCAATGTCAAGTATGTGCATATATGGTTCATCTACAAGTTCCTTCCCTATTTATGAATTTATGAAAGTCTAGAAAATGACTCCCCAACTTGACCAGAAAATGAACTAGTTTTGAAAATGGGAAGTCATTTACCTCAAAGATGAAAAATTTTCCCTTTGAGTATAAAGCATTTTCTGTTCACCAATTATCCAATATGCGCCAAAAATTGAAGAAAAAAAAAATGGACAATGAGAATAATGTTTTCTGGAAAAAATATTCCTAACAAAGGAGCCTAAGAACAGTTATATTTTCCTGATATGCATCCATAGCCTTCTACAAAATAGTGCACCCGATATATTTATAATAAGAAATCTCTAGGTAAGCAATTGCAATCACCAAATGAACTTCCAGAGTGGTAATGCAATTAGAAAAATTGAATGCAGCTGTGTGATTCAACATGTCCTATACAGTGGCATGACTCTTGTAAACTCTCCAATGCAACCTATTTGCGTTTCAACTTCAAAAGAGGCAATTGCAACATCAAATGGTCTTATCTTTTAAAAATGTCCACAAATCTGGATTAAATGCACAAAAAACTATGAGATAGAAAGTGAGAGTGATTCTCAACCTTAAACGTAGCAGCAGCATCTGCTGCAATGTCGAAATTTGGAAGTTGTATATAATCAAAGAATTTCTTCATATGCTCTGATTCAATAACATATCTGCAGAACAAAACAAAGAAATACAGGCATGCGCCAAACCCAATATGAATAAATACCATGATAAAAGATAATGCAGCATAGTAAAATAAGTAGTATAATAACCTTTTGAATTTTAGGCATAAGATATCCTATTAGTCATAAACAACTTAAATTTGAAATTTGACCTAAATGCAACAATTAATTTTACATAAAATTATGGCATAAGCAACTTGTATTAATTGTTCATATCAAACTAACAAGAAATCATCTTGACATACAACTAGAACAAAACTAATTCCCCAAGTACCAATTCTATAAGAGGTTTAATGGTAAATTGTTTATGACACTATTAATGCATCTCCAAAAAAAAGGAAATAATCAGGTTTAATAGCAAGGCTACCAGGGGAAATCAATTGGCATAAAAACAACTATTACAGTTTTTGAACTTCTAAATCGGGTATTAACATGCAAATCAACAGGTAAATGAAAAGGCAGCCTTTTGAGTTCAATATCCACTTAGGAAAAAAAATAATTTTCAATGACTTGACAGACCATACTCTCTCTTCCTAAAAATTAGATGACTTTTTATCTCTGAAAAAGAAGCTAATCTGATTTCCACTTTCCAGAGATTAACTGAAAAAAAATTAAGTAACAATATTGACTTTACTCACTTTGTGACACTCTGGTGACGTATGCACTCCCTCAACATTGCACCATAGTGTAAGGCCATGTCTGTGCTCTCATAACTACAGAAGCAACAAGCAAAAAAATTAGAAGATGCTAATAAATATCGCACCAAAAAACGTTTTAACGATTCCTCTCCCAAATTTCCAATAAAAAACAAAGCATATCCATACAACTTTTAGAGCCAAAAGTACCAATGGAAATATGCATCATCCAAAGGAACATAAGCATTCGGATACTCAACCAAAGTATTGATTTAATATATAAGAAACTCGAAGCATTAACCACATTGCCATCTTCTGAACAAAATTGTCCCGAGATTGAAGATTTTTAGAAATTAGAGAAATGTCAATTGGATATTATAAATCACAAGAAGATAAAAAAATTCATTTATTGTCTTCAAAAGGTTTCATGAAATCAGTGATGAAAAAAAATAGTCCAAAGCATAAATATAACTGTCTAGTTTGAACTTCACATGTTAATTACTAATAATCAACTTAACTCAGCCTTAATCCCAAGTTAATTACTAATAATTCAAAAAATGTATCTTTATTCCATATATAGCAAAAGGAAAACAGGCAAACTAATGAAAAGCAATGCTAAGTGTTATAGACAGCATTTCAGGAACAATCCAACTCGACAAGAACTTCAACCTAAAGATCATCATGTGAAATCCTCAAACATCGTGATAAACAGAATCATCATCAAGTCACAACCCCAAATATTCCAAAATTCTTGCAATAACAAGCTTACCCTGCTACCAGAATATCCAAAAGATCTGTGTTTTTTTCCAAGTATTCAGATGCAATCAACCGCGAATTAACTTGTTGTCTTTGTAAATTGGCAACAACTTGAGTGGCATCTTTTCGGGTCTGCAGAAAGAAACCTTGTCATGCTAAATAATAACAAGATACAAGTGAAACATAATGTAGATTTAGCCATTAATAAAACCAAAATGTGAACTTAATCAACATAATCATTTAGTTTAGAAAATGCTAAAGCATTGCAAAAATGAAGACATAATAAAAGCACGAGTTATCAGTATTACATGGCTCTAAATGAAGAAATTAGCACATGCTTACCTCCAAGTTCAATTTGGGAAGACAAATGATCAATAGACGAAGAGTATTTTCTCTGAAAAACTCTTGAGTCAATTGTGCACAAGCTTCTGAGACTGGCTCAGATTCACTATTGCCATAAAGAATAGACTTTAACTCCCTGATATTCTTAGACAACTCGACCATCTGCGAAAAATGAAAAAAATAACATTAGGGAAGTGATGTAAAATTCAGAAATTTTGCAAATAAGAAAACGACAGAAACTAAAATACCCAATCCAAACATCAAAATATGCAAATATAAAGGTAATTTCAATGAACCGATTGCCATATGCTTATGATATTCTTACTAATCAATAACAAACCCATCAAATTTAGTAGAAATGAATCCAAAATGGCATGAGACTTTCCAGCCACTCCCCTAATAGTTAATGCTACAAAAGTTTTAGTCTTTGCACTCACTAGTTCCTATAATTGCCATTATAAGAAAATCTCTTGATACAGAGCAACAAGTAGAACAAAAATCTCCTGATTATTAGAATCGATCACAAATTATTTCACATTTACTATCTAAATTCCGATGCCATAAATAGAAATTCCAAAAAAAGTTGATTGTTGTCCCAAACACGCCTAAAAAAGGAAAACAAATCCAGATCCCTACAAAATCCAAGAAAATGAAAATCAAATCAATCAAATTACAAAACCTTTTCTTCACGCTTGATATCCCGAGCATCGAAGGAAGGGGTGTGATCGGCGTAAATGAGGAGATCTCGAGTCTGTCGAACAATATCGACAGGAGTACGAGGCTTAGACTTGAAAAGTGTTTTCATCCTCTCCGATTTCGAATGAGCTAAGCTCACTGCTGCTCCTGCTGATACTGCTGTAGCAGTAGCAGTAGCAGTAGCAGTTGTTGTTGTCGATACCGCCGGTGGTGGTGGTGCTGCTGCTGCTGCTGCTGCCGCCGGGTGCGAGAGCCTCTGCACCACCTCCCTGGAAGAGGCCCTCTCAGCAGCAGCAGCAGCAGCAGCAGGTTTAGACACGCAGGCTCCTATCCTTCCTCTCTGTAAAGAATCCCCCAATCTTCTTCTTGAGAACTTTCTAGCTATTTCTTGCGTTGGGATTTTGTTTATCGATTTGAGGAAGGCATAGATTTTGATTTTGATTTTGATTTTTTTTTCGGTTTATAAATTTTGTTAGTATTTATTAATTATTAGTACATTTTTTTTCGTGAGATCCGACGGTTCTGTTTTGGGTTTTACACCAACGGTTGGTCGTTACTGTAACTACTTTTTTTATATCGATGATTTTTTTATATCGATGATGGATAGACCGATAAGATTAAAGTCTGTGAAGTTATCAGGTACATGTGGGTACACCAACATTTCTGACAAATCATAACTGACTTTTTTAAGTACATTTAAAATTTTTAACTGTTATTTTCCCTACCAAAAAATAAATTTCACTGTTATTTTGTTCTCTACTTTAATTTGATTTTGGAATATCTTTTAGTATGTCTATAGACTAGAAATGGCAGCGAGCCAGATATGTAACGGATTTTTTATTATTTGTATTTGCCTTGTCAATATTTATTTATACTCACTCCGTCATCTGTTCTGTTACGGGACAAGTAATAAAACGAGACAGGTATTTATGAGTTTACCCGTTTTATTTTTTTTTCTTTAAAAAAATTATTTAATATTAATTATATATATATTTTTCTTTAAAAAAATTATTTAATATTAATTATATATATATATATAATTAATATTAAATAATTTTTTTAAAGAAAAAAATATATATATAATATTTGAAAAATTAAAAATATATATTATATATATAATCAGGGCAGGTTCGAAGCGGTTTATAGTATTACCTGTCCTGTTCCGAACCCGATTCGAATTTTAATTACTTGTCCCGAACCCGGTAATACCCGCCCCATTAGGAGCGGGACATGACAGATATTCGACGAGGCGGACTAAATTGTCATCCCTACTATAAACACCTCATTTTTCCACTAAAGCCAAAAATAAAATTCAAAATATATAATTACTTTACAAAATAAAATTTAAAATATTTTTATTAATTTGAACCATGAAATTTTGCTTTGCACCTTTACAACTTGTTTGGAAAGAAAGGGAAAAATGGGTAAAGTAAGGGTAAGGAAAGAAAGTTAGGTGAAGAAAAACTCAATCACCCTATAGCAAAATGTAAGCAAAACTGAGAGAATAGGCTAGCAATGGTAAAATTTTCTCTAACCCTGTGTTTGGATTGATGAAAAATAAAGGAGGAAAGAAAATTTGGGTGGAAAATAAGAAAGAAAAGACACTTTCCTCTGTTTTGATAAGAAGGGAAAATAAATAAGGGAAGGAAAATATATCATATTTTCCTCCTGTTATTGTCTCTTTAAAATGGAGAGAAAAACTGAAGTTTGAGGGGAAAATATCACAATTACTTTATTGTCCTTTTATCATCTGCTCTGCTCTCTCTCTCTCGTTAACTCCCATATCCCCAATTCCCATTTGAAACAAATCAAGTAATCCCTAGCTATCTCACGCGTAATCAACACTCACTATCTCTTCCTTTCAACCCAATTCACAGACTCCATCACTCACCCTCACCGACCCTGTCACCACCACCACTACACTTCCATTCTCCATCCACAGTTTTCTTTCTCTAACCATCAATTTACTTCCCTAAAATCTGAATATTTGAATACCTATTATTAAGTAGTTATTTCAAATTCAGGGAAATATATTCCCGATCTGATCTCCCCTTTCAACCTCGTCTCTCTCTTCCTTCTGATTCCATCCTCTCAATTGGTGGGTGCCGTTCGGTAGCTGGTTGGTGGGCTCGACGGTTTTGTTCTCGTCATTCACCAGGTAAGCGTTTATGGCCATTTATTTTCGTGAATTTAACTACTTGTTGTGGTAATAGTATGGCTAATGTTATTTGTGCTAAAGTTGATAGGTATTGTTAAATTTAGAAATGTAAATTATGCGATGATAGGATGTTTGAAGTATGATTAATTGCTGCAAATGACCTTTGGCTATATTGGGATTTTTTTTATTTGCTTTTTGGGTGGGGGGTTGGTGGGGATTGCTATCTGGGTCATGGTTAGATAAGGTTCTATTCTTTGCCTTATGCTTTTGTTTATGCAGTCAGGCAAGGGAACGTACCTACAATTTCAAAGGGGTGCATGACACTAGCTTATAAGTTGCTTCTCTTGCATCATAATTAAACAGTGATAACTGTAAATGATCTCAATGGGATATTTTTGTGATGCCATCATATTAAATTCTTTATCCTTTATGTGTTTTACCCTGTATTCTTATTGCAAATTTTATGATATTATCACTATCATGGCACTTGGATATTTTTAAAGCTAAGTTACATTATTTTAATGCTTGATTTGCTGCAATATACTGACTAGATGAGACATTTTTATTTGTCTAAAAGTGTATGATTGAAGTTAAAATATCTAAAATTTAGACTTAGCAATATGACTTCATCAATTAGGAGGATCAGTATTATACCAATTTTTTTTGAATGATCAACTGATCAAATTCTTTGGATAATAAAAAGTAGAGTTGTGCAGTTTTTGAGAAAGTATTTAAAATTACTGTCCTATGCATATATTGGATTTAGATCCTCCATTTAAGCAAAACCCAGAAACAAAATTTTGTATATTTGTAGTCTGTTTGGTGTTTTTTGTATTGCTCTGCTTGAACTCTGTTTCAGGTTTATTTTTTAAGCTTCAAATTTTATTTTTTTAAGATATTTTTTTTTTCAGTTTTCATGAATTGGATGCTTGAATAGCTCACTAGCAGCTATAGTTTTCTTTTTATAGATCTGATTTTCTATTTTGAACTTGGCAATCGAGATGCTAGATTAGAATGAGATTGGATCATTACTGTTTGATTATATATCTGTTACAGCCGCAAATTTTGTGAAATGAGCTCAAATTCTCTTAGAAACTGTTAATTTCTACTCTTTAAGAACTTTTTCTTTTTGGGTTTTTTCACTTGGAGATTTCATTGGCAGGTATTAGGACGGAGGAGTTTTGTTACTAAGGTCTTGTCAGAACTCTTGCTTTGATTTTTATGGATTTGGATGGAAAATAAATCGTTAGAGTTGTGTGTTTTTTCTCTATCAATAACTGGTTTCTGAAAAGGACCTTGAAGCTCTATACATAGAGACAAATACTTTCATGTTAGCTTCACACTTATTTTGGGCCTTGTGGCACTAATCCAAGTGACACCCTTCTTCTCTACAACTACGAGTCAAGTCCACTAAACCCTATAATTTGATCATCAATTTGTTTATTTATTTATTTTCACAGGCAAAGATGTCTCCAATTGATTTTGATTATCTTGGCTATTCCTGCCTGCGATGTGATGAATACAAAAAGCAGAAGGAAAAGAGTTGTTCATTGGCTCGTTCTTA
>CATKHJ010787886.1:0-10254 GCA_949750685.1 Vernicia montana | reverse complement strand
TACTCACCTTGACTACCTTAGCTCCTAATACAAGTTCTTAGTATAATCGGTAATGATATTCCTCAATCTCCAGAACATCTTCGTCCTTTAGGTTTTAAATTGAACCATATCCTTTATACCATAACCAAAGATTATTAAATAACTTATCGGTTTGACCATTCTAATTTTAATTATAATACTTTTATCTAATATCAATGCAAATCAATATCTTCAGTAGCATATGCATATGTACATATAATAATCCATAGTACAATTCTATTCACTTTTTCAATTACTGGCCGGACGGCTTAAAATATTTCCGTAATATTTATTATTTGCTTTATAGCAATTCAGTACACTTTCACATTAGATTCATATTCAATTATCATATTCAATTCATTATTTATTATTCTCATTAATCATTTATTCATTGTTTTTATATATAGATAATTCATTAATTTACAATTATTAACTTTGAAACATTTCATTCTTACTTTTTGTCCAATTATGTCACTAGACCTTGTCACTTTGTTTCTGTCATTTCTCATGATGTACAAGTCCAAATGAGTTTATTATTTTTGTATTTAAAACTAGAAATATGCATTTACAACATATACAAAATTGAATTTAGAATTCAATTCATAGAAAATTTAGTGACCATTTCAATTCAATTTTGTTTCAGTTACAGGGCAGACTGACCCTGTTATACTCTTTTGAGTATAACTCAATATCTATAATTTCAAATGCAATTTCCTTCTACTGATAGTTACTATAGACATTATTGAACATTTATTATGTTTTGATTTTAGCCCAGTTCCATCTTTCAAGTCCTCAAATCAGTAGCTCTAATTCAGTTTACAGGTTGTATCCAAGTACAGAGTCAGTTATAGTGTATGCTCTATTTTTCATACTACACATGAAATTTTATCAAGTCCTTTTGTGGATTAATTATAAACATATCAATTATCATTTAAATAGTTTCCAGTTTCTTCTAATTCTGTCTCTATCATGCTCAATTCATGAGAAATATTCTCAAGTCCATCAATAATGCTAGATTACAAGAGTTTCTATATCATATCACCTTCACTAAGTCATATCTCAAAATAAACTTATCCAATTTAAGTTTTATTTTACACATATATTATAAACATATAAATTATCATTTTTCATTTTTTGTACTTAACTTAATTCAGTCTCTAAATTTACCTTTTGGGTTACTCTATTTCGGACTGCCCTTTCAATATCTGAACTGTACCAGTTTCAGTTCAAGTGGGATTTATCTTTGTACCCAATAAATATTTTAATTTCATTTTACAAGTGAACACTTGAGATATTTACCTACAACTTTTATGTTTTGACTATATCCAAATTATGTTCATAAAATCCTCTATAGGTTCAAATAGTCTGGGTTTACTCAGAAACTCCCAAATCTGGGTCAGTTCCCTTACAAGAGACATATCTCATTTCTCATCAAAAATTTCATAAAACCCTTTTATGGGTCTCTAATTAAGATAAAAAAAAAAAAATTTCATGTTTACACTTCTCCAAATTTGATCTCTAAACTGACGGTATAAGTGTTCAAAGATTCTGCTCAATTCAAAACCTAGGTTTCCCAATTCAAGTTCAATAACCAAATTAAGCTTCATCTTGCAATTTAAATTCAATAAACTCATCAATTCTTTCAATTAAATTAATAATACACCCATAAACATCAGAAAAATAAAAATGATTAATTTCTCCAATTTTCCTTTCATAGGCCGAATCATATATAAAAGAAAAGAAGAAGAGATTCTAAAATTTTAACACTACAAGCTATTTATCCATGCTTTAAATGAAATTTTTAGTCATAATTTAAGAGTTTACCTTGAAGTTCCATAATCCTTGATGAAGACAAGGAGGGCTATCCATCTTGAAGAAAAAGGGAGCTAGAATTTTCTTTTTAAGACAAATAATAACAATTAGGTGAATTTAAAGCTTGTTGGATAAGCTTTAATGTAATGGATGATGTAGATTTGTTAAGAATAATCCAATGGCTAGTAATTTAGCTCAATTTTGATTTTATAATATTCATTTATTTGTAGATAAATATACACATATTTGTTGTAATAGGAAACTTCCATGAACTTTCTTTCTTTATGTAGAAACTTTGACTATTATAAATGTGGGATCTATTTCCATTAATTAAAATTAAGACATTATTAGCATATAACTTCAAATAAAAGTTCCCCTCTCTACACTTGGTGGGCTGTCCATATGAGTATATCTTTGAGCCTCCCACTTGTTTCACATGTTCCTTTACAGTTATCTCGTCATTTTGACAGTTTTTATGAAATGACCGTTTTACCCCTCTTTTACACTGTACATTATTGTAACCAATATCGATGCAATTCATTAAACTTATTTCATTAATTATGTTAATAATATTTTTATGAGTACATATGTACTATAATTTCACAAAAACAAAATATAAAAAAAATTATGTGCATTTAGTCGAGTTTTGTTTGCTCCTATTGATCTCGTTATCTCAATAATTATTGATATTGCCTTCCAATGACATTACAGATAATAAGTAGGAACTAACTGGATTCAGGATATTACAGTGATCCGGGCACTAAACCGGGTCGGGTTTGTAATCAGTTCGGATGTGCAATTGACCCATAAAAAATCATGCAACTCGAGTGGTTGAACCGGTGACCCGGCCAGTGACCCGGTGATTTCAAAATTTTCAATTTTTTTTTTATTTATTATAACTTGCTCTTGTTTGCATGTTTCCATGTCTCCAATGAATATTGAGACAAGGAGGATATTACTTGTTTGCATGTTTTTCATATATTTTTCTTTATAAGAAATATAATTTTGCAAATAAATTATTTCCTAGCATGTTTGAATAAATTATTATGATGTGCACTTTATTTTCATTTTTGAAAATTTCTTTAATAATTTTGCATTTTCATTCTATATTGTAAAAGCTAGAAAATTTTCATTTTATTTTAATTCTTAATGTTAAATTAATTTTAATCTCTGAAGTTTAATAATTTAATTATATTTAATTCTTAAATTGATATATAATGAAATATATTAATAATTTAAAGATATATGAAATATTTAATGGATTTGTATATATATATTATGTTTGTAAACTAAAATATCTAGTTAGTTAATTTTTATTTTTGAGTTAAAGTTTAAGTACTCCTAAATCTTTTAATCTTTTATATTTATTTTATTATATAAAATTATAAATTATATTTTTAATTAATTACATTGACCCACCGATTCAACCATTGATCCAGTGGTTGAACCACTAATCCGTCGACCCGACTTATAGACTGGGTTGATGTCCGGGCCAGGATTAATAACTATGCCTTCTTCAATTGGAGGAGAAAATGAAAACTTTGAGGTAAGCTTCTAATCTTTGATTTTTCATTTAGGTTTTATTTGTCTAGGGTTTAATCCTAAATTATGAGTTTAATAAATGATATGCTTAGCATTGTATACAAGAGATAGTTTATTGAGCTACATTCATATAAACCCTAAAATGTGTAAACCTTAAAATCAATTTCATTTGTAATGATTAAGAAATAATTGTTAGTAAGAATTTTTTTTTTTTTTTTTTTTTTTTTTTTTTGCTAGAGAAAACCAAATTCCATTAAGAGCAAAAATCAATGTACAACAAATTGGCAAGCCTTAGAGGCTGAGTATCAACCCATGCAGGGGGTAAAGATTTACACAAAGTTTTATCTACTATCCAATCCGCTACATGATTAACATCTCTATGGACCTAAACAAAACAAACTTCATGAAACAAAGGTCTTAAATCCTTGATCACTGACAAAGTGGCTTGAATCTCCCATAAGCACTCGTTGTCTGATTTAAAATATAAACGAATGAGAGTTTGACAATCTGATGCAAAAATACAGTGAGAGAAACAAAGATTCAAATCCAACTTCATAGTTAAAATAAGGGCTTCAGCCTCTGCTATTAATGGAGAGCGCACTGACTTCCTTAAGGCCACCCCATCTAACAACTTAGCTATGTGATTCCTACATATAGTAGCCAAACCTGCAATTCCTTCACTAGCTTTGAAACTAGCATCTGAATTACATTTGACAAAATGTGGTGGTGGAGGAATCCATTTGATTTGTTGTTGAGAAGCGAGTGTCCTAGTGAAAGTAATAGCATGACCATTGGCTTAAACATATTCTAAACACATTCTAAAGGCTTTATCAGCTGTCACTATAGGGTATGGAGATTTACTTCGAAAGATAAAATCATTCCTACTGGTCCAAATATTCTAGCACAGTGTAGCAGCATATTCCAAAATAAAATTGCCTTCATCGAGCATTCCTTCCATCTAAATCAAAGATTGCCACCACTGACCAAAAAATTGAGAGTTAGCTAAATTATGAACAAAACAAAATGGGGATGCAAACCACGCTGCTCTAGCATGTTCTCAATAGATTCATCTGCAGACCCACAGACATCACAAATTTTATTCATCACCATTCTCCTTCTAAATAATTGATCTTTAGTTACTAGTGAATTATGGCATGATTTCCAGAGAAGTAAAGCAATTTTGAGGGGAATTTTAAGCTTCCACAGAGTAGACCAACTCTTTTTAGTGATTGAGAAGGATATGGTAGGCATTTGCATTAATGAATCAACTTCAAACTTCTAAACAATCTTGTGATAAGCTGATTTAACACTATATTTTTTGCTTCTACTCCAATGCCAAACCCAATGATCTTGTTCTCTAGCACTTCCCATGGCAATGGATTTTATAGCTTGAATTTTTATTTCAGAGAAAAATTGATTCAATTTATATTCATCCCAATTACCCACATTATCCAGTAGATCATTAACAAAGATTGGATAGTTTCCCCCTTGTGGAGTAGATAGAACAAGAAAATTGGATAAGTCGAGGATCCTCCCATAACTTGACCTGTCTTCCATTACCCATGTTCCATCTTGCCCCCATGCACAAAACATCTCTAGCTGCTAGTAGACTTTGCCAACCCCAAAAAGCATTAAAGCCACATTTTGTTGTCCAAAAATCAAAACAGGGGAAATATTTAGATTTGATTAGTCTAGCCTATAAGCAACTAGGATGAGAAAACAGTCTCCACGCCTACTTAGCTACCATAGAAAGGTTAAAGAATTCAAAAATTTTAAAGCCCAAACCTCCATTGGTTTTTGCTTTTGTAAGCTTGTTCCAAGCTATGAAGACAAGTCCTCGTTTGTCCTACCCTGAACACCACCAGAACTTCGAAAGGATGATGTTCATTTTTTAACATACATGCAAAAGAATCTTGAAACAAGAAAGTAAGTAAGAATTGAGAATCTAAAGTTAGATTTGAAGAAAACAAGTTATGTGATTAAGATTACATGAGGTATAGTTGATATTGATTTGGAAATTCATGTGTAGGCAATGTGAGTTAAGACAGTGATGAGTTTCAAGCATGGTAAAGGTGATATGAGCTTATATAGAAGGATATAGCAAGTAAGAAGAGTAGAAAATATCCTACTATCATTGTATTTGTTATCCTAATGGATTAAAGTCTATTTTATTGTTAAACCACTATGAGAATAAATATGTTAATGAGCCATCATTGATCCATTGTATATCGTGTGAATATGAGAACCATTGTATGAAATCCTATCAATAAGTTATAATTTTTTATGACTCTATGATATGTATATATATATATATATATATATATATATATATATATATATATATATATATATATATATATAAGAACACTAAAATAGAAATCCCCCAAACTGATGTGGGGTAAAGCATCAGACTTTATATACATTGCACCTATGGATAGGGTAAATTATCAGATCCCTAGCTAGGAAGGGCTAACAATCCTAGTCATGAAGTCCAATCGACTTCATGTAGCAAGTCTGTAAGGAAACCACTGCTTTTGAGTAAACTTGTAAGGAAGCTTTTACTCATAATTTACCAATCATACTTGTAAGGAAGCCTCTGCTTGAAATATTTGAAGCATGCTTATAAGAAAACCTCTGCTAATGCTTTCTATAACCATAATCACATTAAGTAAGCCAAACTACATTCTTTCTAAATGATGCCATAAATACTATGTACATTAGCAGAGGTTTATTAATTAAGGTAATATTGACTATGACCTATCATCATAAGATTTCTTGAAACACCTAGCCTATAAGGTATGGTAGTATACTCTTTACTCACTGAGAAATCTCACTAGTTGTTGTTAATATTTTTTTAGGAGAATAGTATTTATCAGGTCTTCGGACTCCCTCCTCCTTAAAGAACTAAGTTGACCAATGTAATTTATTCTTATTTGTATTTGTATTTTGAAATCTAATTCTAGAGCTCCATAAGTGTGAGAGGGATATTCTTTTGGCCTAGATGGAAATTATGTGAATGGTGATATATGTATCAACTTATTATTTGTAGTAAAATGATATGAGAATGTATGAAATTATGAGTAAGTGTATGTGTACATGACTATGAGTATGTAATGTGATGAGATAGATATGTGTATATGTGTTCAAGTTTTGATCTTGGGGTTGTGTATATATTATTAGTTGCTATGATACCATATAGATTGTATAGTCAATAGGTTTTATGGGTGGTGGGTGGCCTTACGCCTACCCATGACCTAAGACCATCACAATTACGAAGTTGGGTTATGACAAAGTTGGTATCAGAGTAAAGGTTTAAGTCTAGATTAGACTATATGAGTCAAAGGACTTGTGAGAACCATAGAGCATAGAAATTTTCCTCGATGTCACTTGTAGTCATCTTTTATGTATAGATCCGCATTATCCTTTTTGTGTTAAATCGTCTTTTAATTTTTGTCGTATAGATGCTGCCTAGAGTATTACTGAGAGAAGGACCATCTCGTCATGATAGGAGAGTGACATCTGATGCAGCCTCTACTGCATCATCAATGCGTAAGAGATTTATGGAATCGCCTAGGGTACTGCGACGAGTGTAAATGGAAGATGAACATAAAACCCCTACATATGTGGATTCCATAAGGAAGGAGCTTAGAGAGTTAAGACAGGAGATTCGTGAACACAAACAGGCAAAGAATATGACTAAGGATCGAGGTAACTACAAGCGAGGAGGTGGGAGTAGTTCACAAGTGAGAGCACCTGAGCATTTGATAACTCTATTTTCTTAAAGTTATTTTACCTGTTTAAACTCAAATTTTGGTTCACTTCTTGAGAATTTAATAATATTATTACTTATTTTAAGAAATAAATAATTCTAACAATTTATAAATAAATTATAATATGATTTTAGTATTTTATTTTATTTTATTTTGCAGATCAAAATGACATTAATGATATGAGCAATGATGTCATAATATTAATAATGCAAGCATGTGAGGCCTCGCCCGATCGCCCCTCCTCTCGCTCGGGAAAAATATGATTTTTTTATGCCTTAAGGAAAGGCGAGCGATTTTTAAGGGAGTTAAGGTACAAGTTTCGGTGCTCACGATTGGAAGCAGCTATCACCTCAAAAAATTGATTTGATTTTTGAAAGAGATTCGAAAGTCACCACCCTAATTTATTTAAATGGAAAAATTAAGAAAAAACCCAATTTGACTCTAATTTATTAATTTTTTATTAATTTACCCAAGAATAAAGTCAATAGTCCTCGAACTAGATTGAGCTCCGGGACTAGGTTTTTTGTTTAAAATAATCTCAATTTGGCTATTTGGTTTAATTTGACTTGAAAATTGATTTCATGGATGACAAGTGATTATAAAATGCATGATCATGGCATATTTATGAAATATATGGGAAAATAAAGAGCAAGTATTTAAACATTCACAAAGCAAAGGAGAGTATTTCCTCTACCCCTTATGGGTACTAGGAAAATCACAAGATCGCTCCTTTACTCCAAATTAATTGACTAATAATAATATTAATTAAAATTTACAATGTACAATGGAAAAAATAAAGGGGAAGGAGATTTTGATTGGGATTTGGATTTGAAACTTGGATTTAGATTCTAAGCTTGCCTACGTACCCCATTGAATGAGGACCAAAACCCACGTAGTTCATTCCACGGTGAGGTGGAGGGGTTTAAGGATCGATCAGATTGGATTGGATTGATTTAATTTTGGGTTTGAGTGAGGGTAAGAGATTATACCTTCTTTTTGGGTTTATGTGGTGGGAGAGTGGTTTTGCTGGAGCGGAGTTCCGTTTCGGAGAACGAGGTTGATTTTAGAAAAAAGATTAATTTGATGTTTTGATTGCTTAACTACCCAATTTTAATTAATTAAAAAGATTAATTAATTAATTAAGATGATTAATTAAAAGGATTAATTAATCAAATTGAGTTGAAGATTAATTAATTAAAAGGAATTTAATTAATTAATTTTTATTAATTAGAATGATTAATTAAAATGAGTGTGGAAAAATAATTATAGAGAGAGAGAGAGAAGAGCAAGTGGATAGTACTCAACAAGTGCTCAAAGGGTTTTTTAAAGTGGTGAGGGAGTGGTCTATTTATAGACAAAAATGGGTGATGTGAAAAAACCAAAAGGATGGGTCAAAAAGGGCTAAAAATGGGCTGAAATGAAGGGCAAAATGGTCATTTTGGTGCACCAAGGGACAAGCCAGCGAAAAATTCAGAGGCTCCGCCGGGACTGCCAATGGCTCTGCCAACTCCCTGCGCGGAGCCTCTGGCTCACCTAGAGGCTGCAGCCAAAAAGGTGGTGGCTGCCACCAGGCTTTCAGCGGCTCTGACTGCCGTAGAGCCCCTGCCACCTCTGACGCAGCAGAAAGGCTTGGCCTAGCGGAGCCTCCGGATCTCTGCGTGGAGCCTTCGGTGCTCGCGAAGGCGGCTGCCGGCAAGCCCGGCAGCTCCACCAGTCATCCCAGCAGCTCCTCCACTCGCTTCGGCAACTAGTACCTCCTTGGGTCTGGTGCTCAGGCTTTTCAGTTTTTGGGTAAGCTTTTGGGACTTCTGGGTCAGTTTTTAGGGGGTTCTGGGTCAGTTTTCAAGGTATTCTAAAGTCTGAAAAATTACCGGTCAGTGGCAGTAGATTCAAAATTAATTATCAGACATTTTGGCAGTCATTTTTTAGGAAAATTCGGTCAGTTTTAGGAAAATATTGTCTGGTATTATGCATGATGGTGTATGACTGTAAATGATTGCATATGCATAGATGTTTGTGCATAGATGATGCATGTTTATGTATGCATGTTTTGGGATTTATGAACTCTATGCTAAGGATGATCTGCGATGATGCATATAATGGATGATTGCATGGATGCAAGAGGGTGAACTCAGGACCTATGCTCTGTGTATGAGTGTAATTTTTCATGTGGTTTTGATTGATGATTTTTTATTTTTTATTTTTTTTTGCATCCATGAAGCCATATTTTCATCCATTACATGCATTTATGGACCAAGGAACTCGAGAAGGTGGAGAGGATTAATTTGGCGAATATAATATTGCATCGATGGTGACTTTACAGGGAGTGCGGGTCAACTGAGATTTTTTGAGGGCTTGCTTTAGGTTTTGGGACCTGGTGGCCTGTGTTTTCTATTTTGGTGCTACCATGGAGGAGCTATGCCTCACTTTCAAAGAGTTCAATGCCATACATGGCTGCAATCCGGAGGCAGTCATGGTGGTGCTAGAGTTCAGAAGTCGACATTTTTGGACTTTTCAGGAGTTTTTGGACCTGCCCCTAAGATGTTTGTTGCACTTAAATTTGATCTAGTCTAAGCTCATAAAAATTTAAATACTCGCAAGTGAACGAATCGTATCGTAAATAGCAATGAGTTCAGCCCGAGGTCGATCTCTCACGGAGTTGAGGAAATATCTCTAGGCGCAATTATAATTAACTTACTACCCTATTAATGCTAATAAATAATTTATACAAACATAATCCTAAACACTCTAATCAAGATGGCTAATGATTGCAAGAAAATTAAATTGATTTTGAATGAGAGCAAAGAAATATAATAAGAAGAATGTAATAAGATTGGGTAGGCTTCTAGGGATGTCAACTTCACCTAATGATGCATATGATGCATAGAATTAATTAAAACCTAACTAGAATCCAATTAACGTATCTTTCGAGTTTGGCTAATTAGAATCTAATTAAACCATAAATATGTTTTGGGAAATGCAAATGAATGGCATAAAATCACAAATGATTCTAATGGACGTGTCTTTCGAATTAGGTCAATTAGAAATCAAATTAATTCTAAACCTAATCACAAGCATGCATAGGGTTTAGTGCATTTCTGATTAGTAAACC
>CATKHJ010787644.1:0-23792 GCA_949750685.1 Vernicia montana | reverse complement strand
AGAAACTTCTTCGAGTGCCTTCTTGTTAAAATCAAAATATTGATATGTGTACATGTGGCGGTTGAATGGCTCAAGGACTTTTGTGATTTTAGATTGGTTTGCAAGGCATTCATAATAGTTGCTCTGCATAAGGATGTGTTTGAAAATCTCAACTTGGATAATGTAATTTGCAATCCCTTCAATCTTTGGCCTCTGGAGGAGTTAATTGAAAATCTAGTTAAGACTTGTTTGTTTGTTGGAAACATAGATGTCTATTTTCACTATGGTATCATTCATTTTTTTGTTAAGAAGAAAAAGAAAGTATTAAATGTTCATATGTAGCAGGGATTGAGCTATTAGTAATGAATCAATATAGACTTGGGCCAATTTTGCTCGTTTTTGTCCGTTCTTGTTTCCGAAGGTTCCGGAGTTTTTCAAGAGTCCATTTATGTGTCAAACACCATTTTTAGAGTGTAAATTACATGTTCATAGTAACAAAAATAACTTTGTAATTATTTATGATTTTAATACACTGGTGATGAGGGATAAAAACAAACTAACCTACATTGGGCCAAAATAGAAAAAACTCACAAATGAAGCATCTCATTTACATGTCAAATAGGCTTGACCCTTGGCTTGAGCTCATTAACTGCTAAAAGCCCCTAGTGTGGCCTAAACGGACTTGCGAGCTCCAATCAGTTTGATGGCAAAGCAGCTCAAATCCTTCACAAATATCCTCCATCTACGTTAAGTTTAGCTCTCCGTTGGGCTCTGCCCAGACGAAGAGCTCTAATAGAGCCTTCAACCTTAAGAAAGATGACTTATGTCAAAATAAGGTGATGGGCATGATGATGGAAAAAATAAACTCTTGGGCAAACAAAAGTATGGGCGGACCGAATTTTTGAACTTTTCAAAAATTTGCACCGCCTATGGTGAATGGCCCAAAAGACCCACCAAGTATCAACTAAATTCATGTGCAAAATACACAATGCAAGAAAAACAAGAGGATGGATAATCTAATTACCTCTTGTAGTGTAGAAACTAATTTCCAATTCTTCAACTATAGCTCTTCAAATGCGATGCCTCTAGTCCATCCACACGAACTCTCACCAATCAAACTCTTCCTTTAGTATATAAGTTGCCCTTGATTTCCTCTCTAATTGGCCTAAAGTGGACCAATGGCTTTCCTTTTGTACTCCTTGGAGGCTATTTTATTTATTATTATTTTGGTCTTTCAATTGCTAAGGCAATTAACATGTAATCAGTTCCTTCCAAAAGAACTATAAAGAAAGGTAGAAGAAGATAATGAAGAAGAAGACTCTTCTTCTTCCTCTTTCTCACTCTAGCTTCTTACTCTCTCTCTTTACCTAATTACATGGAAGAAACAGGTGAAAGGTTCAATCCCACATACAAATTTCTTTCTCAAAGAACACTAGACAAGAAGAAGAAGAAGATGAAGATGAGGAAGAGTTCTTCTTCCACACTTTTTCTCTCTAGTTTTGTATGTAAGAAGAAAAATGAAGACAAGTTTAATTCTTCCTTCTTCTTTTTATATTCTCTACACCACCCTCTAACCATTAGTGGTGGTGGAAGATGAAGATGAGTAGGTGGGAGACAAAGAAAAGATAAATAATGACATTGATCATTCTTTGTCTCCCACTAATTTGGTTATTATCCTTTTAGTCCTTTTATGCTTAGTGGATTTTTCCTGCACCAAGCTCATCACATGGGCTTGAAAAATCTAGCCAACAATTGTGCTAGGATTTTTCACCAAGTTTAAACAACTATCTTCCACAACAATTGTGGACTTGGGCCCACATCACATGTAAGAGCCAATTTTGTATTTTTTGCAATTAAGTCCAAAACTCTTTCAATTAAGTCCTTCTCATTTATGTCTCACATAAATTAAGACTTAATTAATATAAACCATATTTGGATTAAACTTCAGGACATGCTAGGGACTTTATAAATTTAATCATATTACTACTAATTAATTAATTAATTAATTTAATTAATAATTAAGGTAATCGTTATAGCTTGACCGGTTTAAGTCTTATTGTGTGTGACTTTCTAGATTCATGTCTAATTAGCAATGAGAGTGAGAAAACATGTTTTCTCTACTAATTGTGGAATTTCCATTCCACTCTTAGTTCCTATAAGTTGTGAGTGACACCTAGCATAACATATCACAACTACCTAACTAGAGACAAATGTTTATAATTGATTATTTACATTCCATGGACCGTTGATCATAATTACCATGCATTTGAATCCCATCATTAAAGATCCCAATCTCGGCTAGGGTCACAGATTATGTCAAATCCTAATGTGCCTTAATCATATGACCTCATCTCGGTTCTAATTCTCGATATGATTGGATTCCTATTAGAAACTCTTTCCAGCAAATCTAACTATCCTGGCTAGAAATTTTGGTATCAAGAATAACTAGATAGCATAGGATCTTATCCTCATTTACTCGAAGCAATGAATCCCATCTTAGATGATCACCTATCTCCATACATAACTAATTAGGCCATCATATGCCATATACCCGTGTGTGGCTAGCTCGGCTATGTAAGTAGTAATAAATCCTAACCACCTATGTATAAGATAATCGTGTCATCTCAAGTCGAAGGATTATATATACTATTATGACCTAGATGACAAATTATTGATAAGTAGTAAAACTCTATGTTATTATCATTTAACGTCACAGTTCGACCTACTCATCTTATGAGTGTCCACGTGCTTGTTATGACATCATATGTCTAGTAGTATGAGACTCACTACTTCCATAATCATAAGTATCTCATACTGATTATGGATAACAACAGAGGTGATGGTCTTTCGAATTAGTGATGCCTAAACAAGAATCCTATGACCATGAACATTTTTAAAGTATTTATACCAGAGCGATCTGTCACTCATATTCTCAACTCTTGAGAATAGATCCTCTCACAAATTACTTAAGGATTATATTCAATATTATGAAACACCTTTCATATAAAGAGTATGTTTACTGCCACTGAAAATAATATATATCTACAATTACATAACATGTATATGGCTTCTAAGGCACATATTACTAACAAATGGCATGCAAAACCCAAATTGCATGCATGGTATCAAAAGGATGACATAAGAAAAGCAGCCTGTCCCATCAATGTAGACTTCACCTCTCTTCTCTGCTATTAAGATGCTATCACCTGTCTACCTATTCCCTTATACTGATAGAGTCAAACCATTATATAAGAAAAGATTACTTACCTATGTAAGGTAGCTTGATCTCTACATTTTCTCATCTCCTTCTCTCACTAGAATATACTTTCTCTCACTAGAACTAGAGGGAAAAAGAAGTCATCTTCTTCCTTCAAGTTCCTTGAGTCATAAGCCACTAACTTAAGTATTAGAGGGTTTTGGCTTAGCCCTCTCATATTCTTCTTTATCTTACAGGTCCAAACTGTTGAAGAGATTTAGTCCAAGATAAAACACTATCAACCGGTGTTTTAAATCACCAAAGGAACACCCGACCCTTAGAGAGAGTTCCTCTAGCTCAACCTCATGAAGAGCCATACAATGAAGTTATCACATCCCACCTTTTAAGATATGACAGTCCTAAGGCATGGGTAAACCTAAGACCCCCGAAAATCCGTAAAACCTGATTACATTGGGAAACCAATATAATTTCGACAACATACCGGCAGTACATACAACTTTCCTAGGATACGAAACCTGCAATCAAATTATACTTTCAATAATTTTCCTCCCTTACATCCCCAACTTTACAATCAATACAAATCCTCCCAATATTTTTCTCATATAAAATGATTTATTTTTAAGGTTAATCTCACACATCAATAATTGACTACATTTATACAAATTAGTTATATTAAATTATCCACTGGCATCATTATACATACTAAATAATTTACACCACTAAATTCAGAAACTTAGGTACCATGGAGCATCTTAACATCACACTAATTTCAACTACATATGTTCTCTTACCACTAGTTATACAATTATCAGAACGTAATATATTTTCTTTAATATATTTCCTTTACATTGACTCTTAGCATCAAGCGGATAATGAAACTTAAGCTGCACTGATTAATCACTAATCCTGTAAAAAAATAGGGAGGAGGAGTGAGATAAAATCTCAGTGAATACACACTAAACTGATACACACATCAGTTAGGTATCAATTAGGTTCGTGTGATTAATAAAGAAATCAATGTATGATCGAGGTGCAATGACAAATTCACATTAAAGGTACAACAAAAATTATAATCAATTTACTATGAATAAATTCACATATCTCATGTAATATATTACTGCGAGACTCACAGATTTCATGTTACATATTAAGGCACAAAGTTAGCTAGACCTTATGGCTAGGGTGTTCAAATACCTCCTAGTAAGATTCAAATTCACTGTGTATAGAGTCCGGTGATCCCCTCACTAGAAAAAGAGAATTTCTGCTGTGGCAACATAATTCATCTATATCAATTTGGTACGTCAACATTGTACAATTAGCAAAATTAGGGATTCAATTTAGTAATGTTCAACACTTATCGAGTACCATTGTTTATATCAATGTGATTAGGGTTGGATTTCAATGAATGGTAAATGTGGTTCATCATGGATAATTAAAGAACAATTAAAATTGAGGATACAATGGAAATGATGCACAAGCAATATGCATAACAACTTAATATGTACTCACTTTTCCATTTGCTTTCTTTATTAACTTTATATCGTTCAATATTAGGATTCTCTTTCTTTTGAAATTTTCCACTCCAATCTAATCCTATAAGCCTTCTACATATAATATGCACATGTATTAGGTTTAAATTCCTATAAACAAATCCATTACAATATAAAATTTAAGAATTGATTTATTGATTCTAATATAGTCAGTCCCCTTGTTACAACCATAACTTGAGCTATACCATCCAAATTGTCCTGATTCTAAATACATTGAAATATTAACACATTTATCTCCAACATATCCAAAATGCAACTCATTTTAACTTCTGCAGCTTCTAGGGTGACTTTCCAAACTTTGCCTTGATTATATTGCCTAGGTTCCTTAAGCTCTCCATACTTTTTTTAGCATATCTCAATATACAAAACTCCAATTGATATAATTATTTTTCAAGGTGAAACTATACTCATGGAGAAACAATTTATTAGTTTTGACCTTGAGCTAATTTTGTCCCCAAGGCTTTCAAATTTAAGGTTGAATGTCAGAATTTATGTCAGTCGGAGCACCCTGCAATAACCATTTAATCTCCCTATATCTCCTAACCTACTTAGAGTATTACTCTGGCATTTTTACAGATATTATATAGCATATGAAGATTCATTTCTTATGTTTTAGTCATCTCCAAATTCTCATCCTAGAGTACTCAAACCCAGCCTCCAACTTTCTGAATTTTTAGGGTTATCTACAGGAAGGCAGTCCCATTTTCCCTCAAATATCTCCAAAAGTATAAAGAATTGACATAAACTTATTTCTAGAGAAATAAAATATAGACATCAAGATACAATTTTGATGTTTTGACATTCCTCAAATTCATGCTCCTTGGGATTGAATTTTCCCTCTCAAGTTTCAGCACCTCCAAATCCTTAAGTCTATCTTCTTTGGTTTCTTATTTCCTTCATCCTATTCTTCTATTCCTTGCTCCTTTCCACCAAAACCACCTCAATTAAGTCTTTTTCATTTATTAATTCATCTTTTCTCAACTCCAAAATCTCATTTCTCCACCCCCAACTTTGCCAACACAACCAACACCAACAATTAAATCACTCAATCATCACACAACATATATATTTACATAGATAAAAAGAACTAATTAAATTCATAACCTTACCTCAAAAATTCTCTTCTTCTTCTCTCTTGCTCTCTCTCTTTCTTTCTCTCTTCCTTTTCTTAGTAAAGTTTTGGAGTGGTAAAAAGATGAGCTTATCTTCTCATCTTACCTACTTATATTTTTTCTTTTCTTTTTCATTTATTTTTATTCACTTGAATTTTAGCAAAATTTCCATCCTTTGATCCCTTTTAGGTGTCCATCCATGTGTTATAATTTTTTTTGTAATTTTTATAGTTTAGATGATGGGTTGTCAATGATGATGTCATTATTTCTTAATTTTTATAAAATTGCCATTTTTAATCCTTAATTACTCTATTATTGTCTAATAATATTTTTAATCACTAATTTAGGTTTCTAATATCATTTTTAATATTTTTCCCATCAGTTTTCCCTAGGCTAGAATTTTCTAAAATTCCGAAAACTAAAATTTGTCGGTTACGCACGTAACATACTGATTTTGTTTAGATATTTTCTATGTTTAACTCCAACTTTATTTTTGAATTTAATCACTTCTAATATCCTCATATTAGCCTAAATTATTCAAATAAAATATAAAAATTCATTCCGGAGTTGAAATTTGCTAATTCACTTTAAATGCTTCGATTTTCAAATCCCGTTTCCTTTTTAGGATTTTTGTTCCTAACTTCCTCTTTTCTACCTCTTTTTGTTATAAACTATGTTATTACTGTCTATTAATATTTTTAATACCATCTTTAGGATTCCAATATTATATTTAATAATATTTCCATGAATTTTCTTTGAATCAATATCGATGAAAAATTTATGGAGTCGGAATCTGTCGGTTTCATACTTAGCATATTGATTTTCAAACTCATGCTTAATTTAAGGTATTGAATATTTTCTTTCTATTTTGTCCTTCAATTTTTTCATCTAATTTAGTTCCAAATTATCTCTAAGTCTCTGGCGACCTAGGGATACATGAGATGTTGCAAAAGTAGTTTATTATTATTTTTATTTTTTTTTAAGAGTGAAAAAAAATAAAAGTAAAAAATTATAATGTTTGGTGTATTATATTTTAAATTTTAATATGAAAAATTATTAACAAATATTTCAGATTTTTTTTTAGATTTCATTTTATTATTGTTATTTTTTTTTTACTTTAGTATAACTAATCTCATGAGATTAAAAAATTAAAATTGTAAATGAAAATTTTAATTTCTTCATTTTTTAAGAAGAATTATTCTATAGACCGTGTAAGAGAGAGAGAGAGAGAATCGCTTTGGTTATAATGAAATGAATCCAGCATCATCAAGCCCAGATTCCAAGGGCAGATCTTAGAAATGGAATAATATTAAATTATGGGTTATCATTAATTTTGTTATATAAATAATAAAAACCCTTCATAAATAAGGGCTGGTTTAATAAAATGGGCTTTTGTATTGCCTTTCTTGAACAAGTTTCCTGCTTTACAGGTCTCAAACCAGGGAAGCAAATTGAGTTGATTTAAGGAGAAACCAATCGCAAATCTTTCTTTGTACCCATAAAGACTTGGTTTCTTAGGTGGCTCAATCATGAATTGACAGCAACTTTCTTGATTCTTAATTTGCTGTTTCTATTTCCATTGTAGTCTCTTCTTGAGCTACCCCTTTCCTTTCTCAGGTACATAAAGTAAAAGTGGCATGGCTTTTCTGCTTATATAATCTCTATTTCTTGTGTCTATAATTATCTATATTTGTTTTATTATATAAGAGGGGAAAAGAAAAATGTTACCCTTTTTCTGGATTTTCTAGTAGTTATCAATGAAGGAAAAAGTGGGTTTAAAATTCAAGAGTTAATACAATTGATAAATAGATTTATTTTTTAAATTATTCATGATTCCAGCTTGATATTAGATTATAGTTGAAATATTTTTTTTTAGGTGAATCTTTTAAATGGTTTATTTTTAATTACTTTATTTTTTTTTAATTGACTTTCAAGTATAGCAAGAAAATTCAAATTTGACTCTATCTTGAACTCAACTCAACTAAATTTTAATTTCAAAATTAATTGGATTCGAATATATAAATTATTTATTTTCATTATAAATAATTTTGAATGATTTCTTATGATAATTATAATACCTCCAAATTAAATTTGAGTCTATCATCAAATAAAAAAATATTACCGTTTAACTAATTCTGCAATTGCAATATAACTACTTGCAATTGCTTTTATTGAGAAACCAATAAACATATTACCAACAGTAAATTGACAAGATAATGTGGCTCATTTCCTCATTTATTTGACATATTGGAGAATTGGGACAATCCAAGATATTGACTAATTTATTAAAGGTTGGTAAGAGGTGTGTAATCAACTTTGGAAAATTTTCTACCATTTTGTCCCAAAAAAAATAATAAATCACAACTGGGAAAACATATTTTATAATGATATTAAATATTAATATCATTATTATTACATTTCTGTAAGACTCAATAATTTTTACACTGCATATGATATTAAACAGACAGGCCAGTCTTGAAAAAAATACAATATTCCAAGAACTGTCTGATAGAGATATGCTTCTTTTATTTATTTTTATTATTTTAGTAATGGTGACAAATTAGCAGGAATCTAGTGTTTTTGTTTCACATAACAGTCATGGCCTGAACTGAACAAGAAAAAATAGTGGTGGGGAAGAGAAAGTAGTGGAAATAGTTTTAATAAAAGATTACTTGGGCCAGTCTTTCACTGAAAATCAGGGAATACTATTGATTGTTTTCTTCTATTCTGTTACAGTATATCTATCTTCTTATTTTTTTAACTGAACTTGCAGTCTTTTTACACGTGTAGAAAATTTCACATGCTTTTGGCATTTTCTCTTGTCATTTTTTGATGTATATCTTCCAAATCATAAATGCAGTACATGATTTTTCTCTCTAGTTGGATGAAGAACAACTACCACTGTCTTTAAGGCTGGCTGGCTAATGGCTATACAATTGCTTTCACTGAAGTTTTTGTGTAATTGTGGCCTCTGGTTTTGAATTTTGAAGAAGCTTAAAATCCCTTTTTGTTTTTGACTTTTTTTCTGTAAGTTATTGTAATTATTTGTTCTTGAATTTCTCTGCATTATTGTTTCTCAATTATTGTGATACTTTTTGCCTCAATTATTTGTACCATATCAACTAGGTATATATGTCTTCCATATAGCAAATACATCTAATTAAGAGGGTTTTATTTAATTTGGAAGTCTGAATCTTTAAGCGCTACCACAGAAAATCTGGAATTTTAATGTATTTTTTTTTTTCAATCCTTTTAATTGAGTTCTAACTTTAATACCCTCTCTTTCATATTTTTGTGAAGGAAGAGAAGGGAGTTCTTGAGTAATGGATAAAAAAGGGGTTTCTGCAGATTCGTATTTAATTGTCTCAGAAGGGAAGAATGAGAGTTTCTATCCAATGTATTTTGGTGTTTCTTGTGCTTTTTTTGCTCATAAAGTCTTATCAAAACTTGATAAAGAAGATGAGAAATGGTCTGAATTATGTGATACAATGCTTCAAGGAAGTGCCAAACTTTTGGGATTACTTTTGTGGAGAATTCAGAGAGAAGTAGCTAATAGTGAATATTGTAATCTTCTCCATAAACTTGAGGCTGCAGAGAAAGAGATCAAAGATCTGAAGCAAATTAGGCGTGAGGATGCAAAGGCGAATGAGAAAGTTGTTGGTATTTTTGCATCACAAGAGCAGAGCTGGTTTATTGAAAGGAAGAAGCTTAGGCAGCACATTGGAGCTCTTATGAATGAATTGAGACTTCTTCAGAAAAGGAAAGAAGAAGATATTTCTGAAATTAATGAAAAATTGAAGGAAATGGAGCTTTTGGTGCAGTCTAAAGATAAAGCATTAGAAGAAGATGAGCATAAGAGAAAAGAGTTAGAAGAAAAGTTAGTGAAGGCTGAAAGTGTTGCGGGAGAATTGAGAGAAACTGCGAAACGAGAAGGTCAAGAGTATTCTACTGATCTTTGGAAGCATAAAACTGCTTTTCTTGAGCTGGTTTCTAACCAGCGACAGCTTGAAGCTGAGCTCGGTAGAGCACTTAGGCAACTCGAAGCTAAAAGGCAAGAAATCGATTTGGTCTTGGAGAAAAAAGAGGAATCAGTCTTGTTGGCCCAAAAACTATCCATAGAAGTTGTAAAGACGCGAAAGGATTTGGAGCAGAAAGATAAGATCTTGTCTGCTATGCTCAGGAAATCAAAACTGGATACAGCTGAGAAGCAAATGCTGTTAAAGGAGGTTAAACTATCAAAAGCTAAGAGGAAACAAGCTGAACTAGAAACAGAAAGGTGGAGAGTAGCATCTGAGTCTAAACATGAGAGACATTCATTGAGAAGTATGTTTGCTCGCCAAGCAAATTCCAGATCAGATGATCCTTCAATAACAAGAGGGGTATCACAAATTGAGAAAGGCAGATCACAATCCATTGATTATGTTCTTGAGTATGAGAATCCCGAGTTTCGAAAGGATGCAGAAATTTTCACTCCACTTTCTGACTGCTACTCACCAGAAATAAATTATGAACTAGGTAAGACAAAATAGTACAGATTTCACATTATCGATATTATATTTTTGTTAGATCTCCTTTTGTCTATGTTTATTCATTTCCTGTTCTTTCTATTGAAGCAATTACTACTGATGTCAAGCGGTTAGAAGGGTGGGTTCGCTCAGAAGCAGAGAAGTATGCAACCACAATTGAGAAGAGGCATCATTTAGAAATAGATGCATTTGCAGAACAGATGAGACTCAAAGATGAGAAATTAGAAGCTTTTCGTTGGCGAATGCTAAGCATGGACATAGAATCAAAGCGACTGCAGTCTCATGTCGAAGGACTGAACCAAGATGTGTCACAGCTCAGGCTTGATAATATGAAATTGGAAGCATTATTATTGGAAAGGCAACAAGAATTAAATGCATTGAAAGAGCAATTTTCAGTGCAAGTAAAACTTCAGATTTGCCAGAAGAAAGACTTAGTTTCATCTCTATCTGATATGGCATCTGCCCTTGGTGATGCCAATGTAAAGATTGTAAAGAGAGAACCAGCAGAAAGGGATCAAGAAACAAAAGCAGAGTTAATGGAAATGTCTCAAGAGAAAGATGCAGAGACAGAACAAGCAGACCTTAATAACCAGTCCAAAAGTGCTATTTTCATTGTCCAATCTCCAGAAAAGGAGTTTGAAGAAGAGAAGGATATTGCTGACCAGGCTCCAGTGAAGGACAAAAATGTGAGTCCAATAGAGGTTTATACTATTGAAAAGTCGCCTTCGCCTAGCCAGCCTTTGATGAAGACAAACAATTCACCATGGAGAATGGATCTTCAAGCACTCGGAGTTTCTTACAAGATCAAGAGGCTGAAGCAGCAACTTCTAATGCTTGAGAGATTGATAGGAAAGCAAGAAAGTGAGGAACAAACAGAAAAGAATGATGGTACACAGAATGAGATGAAGGGATTCCAATTACTGATGTTTTTTCTTAATAAACAAATCAGCAGGTACCAATCTCTCCAAGGCAAGACTGACGAACTTTGCAAGCGGATGGTAAGCTTTATTCTACTCTAATTCGGTGGTACATTTCAAGAAATATGATGTCTGGCATGTCAAAATTTGCATCCTATACAAATACATCAGTACTCTTAGATGAACATTAAGTCTGTTTGGCATTGAGTTTGGAATTTGTGCCTTTCATAAAAGCACGCTTTTAGACACTATCAGAAGAAGCAATTTAGAAGTAGTGTTTAGTTGTTTTAGGGCTTTTGTAACTAGAACATGTCAAATTCACTCCGAGAAACAATATTTAATAGCCTATGTGTTAGAGATTCCACATTTAAAAACTACAAAAATAATCAAAGAGTATATAAGGGACAAGGGACCAACTACCTAATTGAAGTGACTAGTTCTAATCATTTTAGTTATAGTTGGTTCCAAGTCTAATAAAACCCAATCTTATCACTTCTCATCTCCTATCTTCTTAATTCAATTCAATTCAAATTTCTAATACTATGAGCAACATTTTCAACTATTTTTTCTCAAAATCAATGCCTAACCCTAAGAAGTTCTTGAAACTGTTTGCAGCTTAAATTCAAATTCGACTGGTGCTAGTATGCTGATTTGCTTATTTCTTTTCACTTGTTCACAGCACGATAATGATGTAGATAAAAGCAGTAGTGATTCCAGTACTGCAAGAACAAAAGGAGAAACTAAAACATTAGAGCATTTTCTTGAAGAAACATTTCAGCTTCAAAGATATATGGTTGCAACAGGACAGAAATTGATGGAAGTTCAGTCCAAGATTGCTTCAGGATTAGTTGGGGTTCCTGAAGAGCTTGACAAGTCTGTCAGCTTTGACACAGAGCGATTTGCTGACAACATGAGAACTCTTTTTCAGGAAGTTCAAAGAGGTCTTGAAGTTCGAATTGCTCGAATTATCGGAGATCTTGAGGGAACGTTGGCTTGTGAGGGGATGACAAGAATGAGGAAGTAAAATTATACAGGAAAAACCAACACAAAGACAAGGATGAACAACCAATGAGTATTTAGATCAATGGAACTGGAGTTGTTTCCAAAACCGTGAGGTTGTGAGTTTCAATATGTCAATTACAACCAAATTAAAAAAAAAAAAAAAAAAAAAAAGACGGATGAAAAAAATGGGTGATGGTGTGATTTACAAGTTTATGCTTTTATATACATATATAGTTCAAATTAGTACAGGAAAATCACACACAAGTCTTATTGCAATTTGCTATTGCAATAAAAAGCATTTGCCTTGAAATAGATCTTTCGATTCTTGCAAGTTTCAAGAAAATTTATTTTACACGATCCATTAATAAGTACAATTTGACAGATATATATACACACACACAACATAAACGAAGTGCATATAGCAGAAAGATTCTACACTAGACAAACGGACGTGCTGCGTTAAGTGACAACTGCAATATAAAATAAAGGCCAATTATTGCTTGGGACCGGCATATGCGCCTGTTCCCTCAGACAGTGGGCTCATCATCATGGAAATGTATTTTTTTTAAAGAGATTTTATATACAATTCATATTTCATTACACATGTTCAGTATACAACAACCAAATATTACAACCTAATTTGAATAAGAAACAAACAATTTTTTTTTTTTTTTTAGCATTGGGAAGAGAGAATCAATCTTGAATTTTCTCTTTGAGAAAAATGTAGTTACTGTTAGGCTATACCTCAATGTGCATAACTTATAAAATAAACTTAAATTAAATATTTCTATTTACAAAGTCGGATTCAAATATAGAATCTCTTAATACCAATACATGAAAATGTCATGCACACAAATATGCTAAGACTCGTGAAAGTCCTTCGAAAAAATAAAAACCAACTGAAAAATCAAAATTACAAAAATTAAAATGCAGGAGATAGGGTTGAGTATCTGTTGGTTTAGGTGTAAAATTGAGAAAAATTTGAGATAGCGGATAGGTTGAGGCCACTTTAAGAGTGGCGCATCATTATTTGAGTTTTACTCATATAAAATTAAAACCCGCGCGTGTATATTGTTTCAAAAAAAAAAAAAAAAAAAACAATTAAGAAAATTGAAACTTTTAAAAAATAAAATTGAACTAAATCAAATAAATTATAAAAGAAATTGAATTATAAAAGTGATAGGAAAAAATTGAACCAACTTAAAATAACTGAAAGTATCAAAAATATATAATATACACAAAATTTAAATTATATTTTATATATAAATATATACACAACTCAGTTCTATTAGATTATTTTATTTTTTCATGAAAACCTAATTGAATGAAAAAATCTAAAAAAATTAAATAGTATCAGTTCAATCAATTTTTTGGATTTGAACAGAATAGCGCTTGGTAGCAGTCTATAAACAATAAAAAAAAATTTTAGATAACAAGCTTGTTTATGAATGGTCCTGAAAAAGTGCTTTTGTTTTTCTTTTTCTGAAAAAATGCTTGTTTTCGGAAATTCAAGTTTCATAGTAAACTTAGTTAAATTGAAAATCTACTAATTGCTTTTTTTCTGTTTCTTTTTTTTTGTTATTTGTTATTTTACATAATAACTAAATAGTAGAGTATAAAGTTATTCTTTAATGTAATCGTGAGTTGACAAGGCAGAAGAAGGGAAGGAATTACATGGTAATCTTGTGTCATCTGATCCCATGTATGGTGAGTTTTTCATGAAGGGGCAAAAGAAAAGAAAAATTACTGAAATCCACTTGTATTGTTGAAAAATTTTCTTCCTTATTTTAAGATTTTCTTCTCTCATCAATCTAAATTACATTATGTGTTTTATAGTCTGAGAAGAACTAAATCTTGTACTATTGATTGGGCTACCAAAACAAAGTCTAACCACATTAGAACTATAGACAGCAAGCCTCAAACATCTAAAGTCGATAGACTCAATCTGCCATTAGCTAATAGGCCCAAGGCACTGCACAAAGGCCCATAAGTGCTTCATCACCAAGCAATCACCTCTACAACAAGTATCTCGCCTAAAGCTACCTCACCTCAATAGTACATTTCCTTATCGCTAGATGACATTGCTCCTCGCATAAAGAGAGTTCGTCCTGACACCTCCTTCAAGTATATCCCATACATGTGGGGCAAACAATCCCAAACACCTCTGGATAACGAGATTCGAGTCAAATCGGCATAAGACTTTAGGGATGACAACTAAACCTGCAAAAGCGGAATCCTCACTGTTCATCAATAGTATGACATAAGCATCATCCTTACTATTCATCAATAGTATGACGTGACACAAGACTCTTAATCAGAAGCGACCATGTCACCCACTCACTATGATCCCCCAAGCAGGAGCACATCATAAATACTCATCATCCCCTCCTTCTATAAGGGGAAGGTAAGAGGTAGAGACACGATTCTCACTCAATACCTCAAAACCTTTACTCCAAAGATGCAGTCACTAACTTAAGCATCAAAGGGCATGCATTAGGTCGAAGGCTTGACTCTCTAATGCTCTTACTCTTCTCTTATCGACACATGGCCCAAAAACAAAGAAACCCACATCTAGTCACTTAGGTCCAACACCTCCAACACATTCCTAATGATGAATAGCCTCTGGTCCGGGATGCACTAGAAAATCATCCCATTAAGAATGGCACCGTCTATGGGAATGACATATCACAAGGGAACATAAGATTCTTCTAGGGGCCAATCCCTCGAAAGAAGGTTCAAGAGAGACAGAGAAGCCACAGTGAGCTCTTTTCTCCTTGACCCTAAAAAGAATTTCTCCAACAAAGCTCGTACATGCAAACGCGAGATGTCGAGCTTCTTTCAGGCATCGTCTTAGGCACTAAGGAACAAACCAATGTTTGATCGACAATTCTAGCACCAGAAGCTTGACACTGAAGCCTCATAAATTAGAGAGTGTAGGGGAGAGAAGCTTGCGGTGAAGGCAAAAAACCTAGGCTATGGCCAGAAACGAAGACCAAGAGGAGAACCCTAGAAAAGAAAAACTCTAGAGGTCATGAGTAAGCCACTAGTCATGGAGGTTTTAGCCAAAGCAGCCTTTAACCCTTTGAGTAGGGGGGCCAAAAGTTAGACAATCCCATAAATGCTTATCAAAAGGGATTGAGGAAGCTGAGAAAGCATGCACCATGCAATGTCCGAGAAGAGATAAAAGAGAAAGCTTTTAAAGTACTTTCATTGTAAACATGTATAAAGAAAGCAATAAAATAAGTATTTCTCCCAACAAGCTTTGTGCAATGATAATCGTGAGGAGCCACTATAAGACCTGGTAAACTCTAGGCAAAAGACCGCAAGGTACAAAGACCTTTATGTGAGGCACAATAAGACCTAGCACCAGTTAGGCAAAAGTTTGCAAGGCACTAAGACCTCTACTTGAGTTACAAGAAGCCATAGTGAACTTTAGGCGAAAGTTCGAGAGGTATTGAGATCTTTACGTGAGGCACAATAAGACTTAGTGAACTTTAGATGAAAGACCGTGAGATACAAATACCTCTACGTAAGGCACAACAAGACCTAACACTAACTAGGCGAAAATCCATAGGGCACTAAGAGCTCTAAGTGAGGCACAATAAGACCTAGTGAACTTTAAGTGAAAGTCTGTAAGGCACTAAGACCTCTACATGAGGCACAATAAGACTTAGTGTACTATAGACAAGTCCGCTAGGAACTAAGACTTCTACATGAGGCACAATAAGACCTAATGAATTATAGGCGAAAGTCTGCAAGGTCTAACGAGAAAATTAAAACCTCACATAAGGTAAGATAAGATAAGATCTTTACATGAAACTCCATAAGACCTTTCATGAGGTAAACCAAGACCTCCACAGAAGGCAAATTGTCACATCCCACTTTTGGGATGGATGGTCCTAGGGCATGGGTAGGCATATGCCACCGAAAACCCATAGAACTCAATTATTTTTAGAATACCAACGTAATTCTGGCAGCATACTGACAGTACATTAACAATTTTCCCAAGATCAAACCTGCAAGAAAAATAGAACACTCTCAATATTACTACCTTATATCCTCAACTCCATTTAAGACACAAGCCAGCTCACATTCACCATTAGACATCACTAGTTTGAATTTATTATATTCCGTTTAGTCATTTATATTTATATACCATATCACATTTATATTAGATTAAGTACCATGAAGACACTAGATAATACCACTATAAATCATCATATACAGTCACATTTACATATATCTATTATACGCTTCTAGATTATATTTACATAACCAGTGCAAAATATATGTCAGCAGCAAGTGAAGTAGGATACTTGCGCTGCAGATCCACTAACCTGAAAAAAAAATAAGGGAAAAGGGGTGAGATTCAAATCTCAGTGAATATATAATAAATAGCCTGGCACAACAACTTGGATACATGAACATAATCATTGGCTCAATGGGTTATCACAATAAACAATTAACGAATTTCCAATTAAATACAATTGAGGGTTTAGCAGAAATTATTACCAATTTAATGTGAACTTTATTCACATTTTCAATATAGTACTGCGAAACCACAGATTTCCAATGACAAATTATAACACAAGATTAGCTAGACCTTGTGGCTAGGGCATTCAAATACCTCCTAGCAAGGTACAAGTCACTGTGCACAGAGTTCGGTGATCCCCACACCGAAAGAAGGGAATTTCTGCTTTTTGGCTTAAGTCAGGGTTCAAGTCAAATAGAACATTTCACATATAGAGAATCAAATAAGGTTCGAAGTTACAAAGATAAATTATCAAATTCAAAGTCACATGATCAAGTACAAAGTCACATGATCAAGTACAATTTCACATGGTCAAGTATAATTCACATATACAAAGTGAAATGGGTATATGCCGGGAAATTTCATATATACTCACTTTTCTAGTTAAGCTCCAAAATATTGATACTCTTCCTCAATTTCTTTGTCACCCAATTCTCCTTCTTGGAATTCCTCTTCTCCTTCTACAAATTACAAAATATTTACATAAAAGTTAATTTCACATAATTACATTTATTTAATTATTAACTTAGAACATTAGTTCATATTTGCAATTTTGATGCTAATCTATACTCTAATTGATTCAATTCCAAATATGGTCACTCCTAATATATTTCCCCTCCATCACTTTCTAAGTTTAATCTCCAAAAGTTATTTTCTAAATTCTCCTAGATTCTGGATTCTAGGTTTCACAGGAGTTCAGTACACTCTTTTGGATATAACTCAAGTTACAAAACTCCATTTGATATAATTATTTTTTTTCAATGAAACTAGACTTATAAGGGTACATTTCATTAGTTTTAATCTCAACTTAGTTCTACCTTCAAAGTCGTCCAACTTAAAGGTTAATATCAGAAATTTTGTCTGTCCAGTTACCATGTCACAGCTTAAATCTTTTCGTATATCTCCCAATATACTTGGAATTTTGCTCTAAAATGTTTACATAATATAAAATACATATCAAGGTCCATTTAGTATGTTTTAGTCATTTTTAAATTCCTATCCTAAGATACTCGAAACTGGCCTCAAAATTTTTGGACTCTCAGGGTAGGTCTGCAGGACGCAGTTTCCTTTTCTTTCCTATATCTCCAAAACTAACAAGAACTAGCTTAAACTTCTTTCTAGAGAAATAAACTAAAGACATAATATAAACTTTTAATGGTTAAATTTCTTCAAATTCGTGCTTTTTGGGGTTCGAGTTTCCTCCTCAAATTACAGGACTTTCTAAACCCTAAAGTTGTCTCCTCTTACTTCTTGTTTCATTTATTTAATTCTTTCATTTCTTACTATATTCCACCAAAACTACCTTAATTAGGTCTTTTTCCCTTATCAATTCATCTTTTCTCAACTTCAAAATCTCTTTTCTCCATCCCCCAATTCATCCATCATAACCACACAATCAACAATCACAATATCACAATTAATCATCATCATACAACACACACATATTTATATAGATGAAAAGAATTGAATTAATTCATATTTTTAAGTGCAATTCATATTGAATTGAATTAATTTTTTTTCCTTCTTCTTCTTCTTCTTTCCTTTACTCTCTTTCTTTCTCTTCTCTCTTCTTTTCCTTAGCTAAACTTTTTGAAGAAATGGAAAGATGAACACTTATCTTCCCATTTAGCTCCCTATATACTTTTTATTTATTTATTTTTTCTTAAGTGCAATTTTGGACAATTAGCAACAACTGATTTTCATCATGATGGCCGGCCACTTACCACCTATTTTCTCTATTTTATTATTTTTTTCTTTTTTACTTAGTCAAAACTTAATAATTATACTTTTAAGAAAAATTACACTTTTGCCCCTTTTTACTTAAAGTTTTACTACTCTTTCTAGTTTAAGTATAAAATTATTTTTAGTTTTTCATTTAGGTTTCTAATATTATTTTAGATAGCTCCTTAGTAATTTTACTTAAATTAAAATTTCTGAAAAATTATGAAAAAACTAAAATTCGTTAGTTACGCGCGTAGCGTACCGATTTTGCTTATGTATTTTCTATACTAAACTCCAACTTCATTTTTGGATTTCATTACTTCTAATATCCTTATATTGTCCTAAATTACCCAAATAAATTAAAAAAAATATATAAAAATCCATTCCGGGGTCAGAATTTGCCAATCAACTCTAAGAGCCTTAATTTTCGAACCCATATTCATTTTAGGCCTTTGGTACTTAACTTCCTGTCATCCTCCTGTTTTTGTTCTAAACTATGTTATTACTGTCTATTAATATTTTAATACCATCTTTAGAGTCCTAATATCCTATTTAATAATATTTTCATAACTCTCCCTTGAATCAATATCGATGAAAAATTGCGGAGTCGGAGTCCGTCGATTCCACGCCTAACATATCAATGTCCAATCTCACACTTGATTTAGGGTTTTGAACCTTTTCCTTATATTTTATTCCTCAATTCCTCCCTCTAACTTAGTTCCAAATTATCTCTAAGTCTTTGACAACTTAGGGATGCCTGAGATGTTACACAAATAAAGTCCTTTAATGAGGCAATTAAGACCTCTTATAAGGTGAAGTAAGACCTCTATGTGAGGCTCCATAAGACCTTTCATGAGGTAAACCAATACCTCCACAGGAGGCAAATAAGACATCTCACTAGGTAAACTAAGACCTTTAACAAGGCAGATAAGACTTCCCACAAACAAAATAAGACTTTCCCGGGAAGCAAGTAAGACCTCAATGTGAGGTGACCTAGTAAGACCTCATAATGAGGCAACTTTGTAAGACCATAGACGAGGCAAATACAATTCTTATGGATAGACTAAGTGATAAGTGTATAACTAATTAGATTTTATCCCTTGTTCTTATTGTGTTTTTGTCATTAAATTGAGTTTAATTTGTTTGTTAAGTGTGTTGTCAGAATAATTTGAGTGATTGAGCTGATTTGGAGACCATGGATCAGTTTGTATGGAAATTGCAAGGCTAAGGAGCAAAATCGACAAATTTTGGGCAATGAATCAGAGAAATAGTAGGCTACACGCCCTGCTACAAGTCCTTGTACTTGGGTGTGTACCTGCCCTTGTATATAATGAATTCCAGAAAAAGGGCAGAAGCTTACACGCCCTGGTATAAGGGCGTGTAGACGAGATTTAACACCTTTAAAAGGTGTTTTGAAGAGAAGAAAAAGGGATATTTTGGATTCTTTTGAAGGATTTTCTATACCTAGAGAACTTTTGGAGAAAGAAGAGATAGATCACAGCCGAAATCAAGGTGAAGAACAAGATTCAAGTGGATTTGAATGGGTGATTCAAGATCAAAGAGAGGATTCTCAAGAATTTTTCTATGGATTGTTTGAGATTTCTTTACCTTTTTTCTTGTTCATTATTCTTTAGATTTACTATGAAATAAACTCTATTTATCTAGATGGACTATTTTTTATTGTATGGATTGAATGATTGGGTTTTTAATCAAATCTTCTTTGGGTTAAGTTATATTCATGATTTATAATGATAAAATCTGATTGACAATTGCTAGCTTGTTGATTTGATATTTGATTTCTTATTAAGGTGTAGAGATACTTTTGATTTGATCTAATCACTCATGAATATTGGGGATTGCTTGGGACACTAGACATAGGTTTACAAAATCCTTGGCTTTAATTCCTTAATCTTAATGCTTTGCCTAACCAATTGAATAAGAAGAGATTCTATTTAAGTTGCTTAGGGAATAGGAGATTAATTCACTTGAGAAATGTTTAATTCTAATTTTAGGATTGTCAACTTGATTCATTTTTTGGTTTGATTGATCTCGTTATTTGTGAAATACATGAGAAACTAGGGGGAGTTTCCATCTAGATATCTGATCCATTAATTAATTCTCTTTGATTTCGCCAATTTACTGTAAGTAATTAATATCATTTAATTTTCAGTTCAATTTAATTTTAGCTTTCATTAAGATTTGACTCACTAGACAATAGTTAACATTTGAGCTAATAATTATATAGTTTTCCTATGGGATCGACCTCTTTTGTGCTATGCTACCCGAACGATAGGTGCAGTTGCCTATAGCTAGGGTAAAATAGACTTAGAGTTTATTAAACCTGGTGGAAGTACTGAAATATAACATCACTAAGACCTCATTGTGAAGCGACTAATGACCTCATTGTGAAGTGACCTAAGACCTCTTTGTGAGGCATACATTATTTCCCACAATTAAGACCTCATTGTGAGGTAGTATTGTAAGAGACCACTACAAAAAGCAACATTAAATGTTATCAGAGAAACTAACTCTTTGTGATGCAGCAAACAAAGAAAAGACCTAGATTGAAGAGATAAAAGCTCCAACCATTGCAAATTGAGCAATAAAACCTCAAAGGGCACACATAAGGTGAGTCACACAAGTCAAAAAAGAAAAGTCAATTCAGAGAAGGGTTAGCGAGTATGCAGAAAGGCACAAGCAGATAAAAGATGATCAATCAAAGAATAAACACTCGCAAAAGACAAAAAGGCCAAAATCTTATTAAATTTGTTCAAATGACACAATTTGTTCAAATTACAAGCAACACAAAGTAGAGACTACAGTATAAAGTCCTATTCTATAGAAGCTTCAAGAGCCAAAGGCTTCTTAAACCAAGGGGTCATTGAAAGTGAAACTCTCCACCTCTAAAGTCCTGTCGTGGACTGAGAGATTCCTTTACAAGAACTGTCACATCCCACTTTTAGGATGCAATGGTCCTAGGGTATGGGTAGGCCTAAGGCCACCGAAAATTCATAGAACTCGACTAATTTTAGATTACCACTGTAGCTCCAGCAGCATATCAGTAATACATATAACTTTCCCAAGATACGAAACTTGCAAATAAATTACATTTCCAATATTCTCACCTTATATCCTCAATTTCATATATAACATAAGTAACTCTTCAATCCATCAATTCATGTCCCTAGTCTAAATTTTATTATATTTATTCCTTTAATCTTCTACTATATGCCAGTTTGGTCATGCATAATCATATACCTTCTCACATTATATTCGATCGTGTACCATGGAGTATCTAGATAATATTACTATACATTATATCACACATATTTATAGACTCTCATTATATCATTCTTTATAATTACACATTTACTTCAAAATATAAAGACGGTGCTCAAATATTTGTCCATAACCTACAGCAGCAAACGGAGGCTAGAACTTGCGTTGCGGACTCGGCTATCCTGAAAAAAAATGATAAAGGAAAGGAATGAGATACAAATATCAATGAATACATATTAAATAACCAGGTGCAATTAGCAGATCGTATTAGTAACATTTTGTTCCAAATGGCTTAACACAATAAGCAAACAAAGAAATTCAGGTTAATCACAATTGATGGTTTTAGGAGAAATTATAATCAATTTACTGTGAATTAAATTCACAGATCTCATATAAATATCTCATATAAATGGTACTGCGGAATCCACAGATTTCATGTTACATATTAAGGCACAAGGTTAGCTAGGCCTTGTGGCTAGGGTGTTCAAATACCTCCTAGCAAGGTTCAATCACTGTGCATAGAGTTCGGTGATCCCCTTACCTAAGAAAGGGAATTTCTACCTTTGGTCTCATATTAGGGTTCAAAACGAATGGAGTAATTCAACTTGGAACAATTCAATTAGGGTTTATTCATTTACAAGGAAACTTTTCTCGATTTCAATATCGAGGAATCATATATAATCATGTACAATCACATAGTAATAGAACAATAGACGTGTGCTGGGAAATTTAATACATACTCACCTTCTATTTCTCTTATGTCCCAAAATAGGGGTATCCTTCTTCCTCTGCTATTTCACAGGATTCTCCTTCGGGAAGATCTTCTTCTCCCTATACATATTATTAATATTCATATTAAAATCAAATTCCCATAACTAAGTTCATTTTAAGTATAAAATTGAAAGGTAATTAATCTTACTATTTATATTGTAACCTAGGTTATATAACTCCAATCAATTTGATTCAAGAATTATATTCAAATCCTAATATATTCTCTTCCATTCTATCCAAAAGTTAGTTCATTTAGGCCTTGGTAGTTCCTAGAATTCATTTCTTAGTTCCCATAAATTCAGAATCCTAGGATTTAACAAGGTTTCAGCCTATTTGGGCTATAACTCAAGCTACACAGCTCTGAATGGGATGATTTTTTTTGTATAAAACTAGACTTATAAGGGTACATTTCATTTGTTTTTACCTCAAATTGATTTTGCTTCTAAGGTTCTCAAATTTAAGGTTGAATGTCAGAATTTCTGTCAGTCAGAGCACCCTGCAACTGCCACTTAGTCTCCCTATATCTCCTAATCTACATGGAGTATTGCTCTGAAATTTTTATAGATGTTATATGGAATATGAAGTTTAATTTTTTTTTAATGTTTTAGTCATATCTAAATTCTCATCCTAGGATACTCAAACCCAGCCTCCAACTTCCTAAAATCTCAGGATTGTCTGCAGGAAGGCAGTCTCATTTTCCCTCCAATATCTGCAAAAGTATCAAGAATTAGATCAACCTTCCTTCTATAGAAATAAATTAAACACATTATGATACAATTTTGATGTTTTGACCTTCTCCAAAATCATGCTCCAAAAGGTCTAACTACCCTTCTCAAATTCCAGGACTTTCAAACCCTAAAGTCTGTCTCCTCTTGCTTTTTTGCTTTCTTCATCCTATTCTTCTATTCCTTGATCCTTTCCACTAAAACCACCTCAATTAAGTCTTTTTAATTCATTAATTCATCTTTTTCTCAACTCCAAAACCTCATTTCTCCGCCCCCAATTCAACCAACACAACCAATACCAACAATTCAATCTCACAATCATCACACAACATATATATATATATATATATATATATATATATAGATGAAAAGAGCTAATTAAATTCATAACCTTACCTCAAAAATCTACTTCTTCCCTTCTTCTTCTTCTTCTTCTTCTTCTTTCTCTTGCTCACTCTTTT
>CATKHJ010787540.1:0-16017 GCA_949750685.1 Vernicia montana | reverse complement strand
CGGCGACCGGCCGGCCACGCGCCGCCGCTGCTGGTGGCTGCTGGAGGCGGGAAAGATGCCATTCGACTCGCTACGACGCCAGGAGCTCGAAAACATCACCCACTCGCCGCCTTTTCGCCGAAAATCGGCTCGAAAGGTTCGGTGGCTTGGTTGGCGATCTCATTCTCCGGCGAGCTTCAGAAGGCGAGATAGGTACCAAATTGAAGCTCTCTTCAAGACCGTTCTATAGACACCAGAATCGCCGCCATCCGCTCCCGGAATCGACCGGAATCTTCTTCAGAAGCTTCAGCGCCGGCGACGTCTCCACTGGCGCGATCTCAGCTGTTCTTCACCGGTTTTCGCCGCCGCTGCTTGCCTAGAGGTCGCCTGAGGACGGGCGTCCTCCTGGTATGGGCGGTGCTGCCCACCGCCGGCCGGAGCGCCGGGTTCCGGCGTCTCCTCTCTCTCTCTCTCTCTCTCTCTGTCTCTCTCTCTGCCGCTCTCTCTCTCTCCCGACTTCTTTTCTTTTTTTTTTAAACTAATAATAATAATAATTATTATAATTATAATAAACTTATTTATAATAATTATTAAAAACTATATATATATCAATTACTTAAATTCTTTAATTATTTACTTTAACTTAAATAATAATAATTCAATTTTAAATAAATCATGTTAAATAATTTTATTTCCATGTGAAAATATTTTCAAAATAAATAATTAAAAATCAGGGTATTACAATAATACTTCCTAAAAAAAAGTATTTTGTATGATAATAAAATAAAATAATAGTATTATCAAACAAGAAGATTTACTTATATATTAATTGACTAAAAAATTGAAACTTTAGCTTCACTTGTTAATTATAATGACATATTAATTTTAAATAATTTGTGTATATGTAAACATTTAAAAAAAAAAAAAATTCTCACATAAAAATTGATAGCATAGTATTACAAGTCAATTTTTAGGTACTCTATTAAGTACATCCTTTTGCTCCAACTAAAAACAAATTATTCATGTGAAAATTAGAGTATTTGTAAATAAAAAAAATTCTTATTTATTATTAATATGAATTTTAAGGATTTTAAAAATATTTATCATATGATTATGAGTGATCAACCACTTAGGAAAAATGTCTATCAAAAATTAAATATACTTATACTATAGTTGATTTTTTATATGTTTTGGCTAGACCTTCAATTAATTCAAAAGGTAATACTTAATTACTAGATTTTTTTTTGTCAAATTAAAATCAATTCTTATTAAGAGGCACTAAATCCAATACAGTACAATTAAACAATACATAAATTGAGAGAGTCTAATTAAGAAAAATAAGAATGGATTTAGAGTCCAATACAAATATACCCATCAAAAGAGTTTTAACAGTGAGCTTGAAGTCTAAGGAGTCGACCCAATGGCCTATAAATTTGAAATTTCTAAATAAATTCTGTTCTATCTTCTACTTTTCGGATAATCCTTTTCATCCTATTTAAAGAGTCATCGAAAACCAAGGAAAGAAGAATCCAATCCAGAACAGAGTTGCAGCTGGACCAATCCAAAGGATACTTAATTACTTGATGAAAGCTCACAATTGACAGATACATATCTAGTCGATCCCTTCAAATGAAAATCCACTTATTAATAATTAAGCTTAATGTTAGCCTGCATTAGGTGTACAACCTCACTATATAGTATACACTTACACACAATAAAAAAAAAAAAATGAAATATTAAAAAATATTTGTTAAAATTATTACTGCATTCATATTTTTATGAGATAAAAATATTTATTAAAATAGTAAAGAGGCAATGACTAATTGAGTAAAACTGTAATATGTTTATACAATGTAAGGTATGTTGGGCCTTAATGAAGGGAGGAAGATAGTGACAAGGAAAAAATTAATATGTAGTTTAATATTTGTATGAGAAGTTAATTTTATTATTGTTATTACTTTATATTTTTGTGCATTATAAAGATATTTTATTATTATTATTATTGAATATGGAGAGGAGAAATCGAATTTGAATTTATTACTTAAACCGTATATATAATTACTATCAGGTTTTTATTATTATTGAATACAATAATTCCTTGCTTAATTAGAATGTTGAATTTTTTTTAGTAATTTAGTTAATATAAATGTTTAAGTGTGTATGTGATTTTAATATACGTATAAATTTGAGTCTTCACCCTTTCCATACTGAAAAAAAATATATATCAATTTCAAGAAATCACACCATTATATAAGTACTTATCCATCAATTTTTTTTTTTTTTTTATAATATAGGAAAATCATATACATAAAATTAAGGCAAATTCTGTACATTGATTAATTATCATGCTGATAGCCCCCTGACTAATTAGGATAATGATTATATAAATTAATTGTTTTATTGAGACCTAATTAATTAAGAAATTATCAGGTGGTGGGTTGGCCCAAATTCTCTTCACCAGTTGACTTCTCTACAAATTGATCAATTGGAGAACAAGCAATACAAATTGCTGGTTGTGTTCTGGCTCTCAGCTTTATTTCTTTCACTTTTCCATTTTCAAATAATTAAGTTATCTTAATTAATTAAGCCTTATACTATTCCCATATTTAATTTTAAAACGTACATAATATAAATACCCTATTAAACCTCTCCTCTAATTAATTAACTTCCCCATCATCATCAACTTAACTTTTTAACTTCCCACTACTATTCTTTACTAATCATAATAATAACCACCACTCTTATTAATTTAATTAATTTTGTTTTTCTCATTATTCACCAAATAATTAATCATGGCAAGATTAATCTTCTTCTTCTTCTTCATTTTCTTTGCCTTATATATCAACAACTACTCATCATTTGCCAAAACAAACTATAACGTGTTGAGTTATGGAGCAAAACCAAATGGCATAACTGACTCAACCAAGGCCTTTCTTGATACATGGGCTGCAGCCTGTGGCTTTAAAGATTCAACCATTATTTATATTCCTAAAGGAAGGTATTTGCTGGGCTCTATGGTCTTTAATGGTGGCTGTAAAAGCCCTGATATCATCATTAAAATTGATGGGACACTGCTAGCTCCAGAAGATTATAACATTTTAGGCCAAGCTAGCAATTGGGTTAGCTTCGAAAATGTTAATGGCGTTTCTATTGTGGGTGGGGAACTTGATGCTAAAGGCTCAACCTTGTGGGCTTGCAAATTAGCCCAAGGAAGCAATTGCTGTACTGGAGCTACGGTACTATTACTAATTATTTTTAATTACAGTTATTTTATAATTCTTGAAGAATTAGAATTAATGGGTACTTGAATTAATTAATTAATTAATTATTGTTTGTGGTTGCAGACACTGAGCTTTACCAATTCTAAAAATGTAAAGATCAATGGTTTAGTGTCATTAAATAGCCAAATGTTTCACATTGTTATCAATGGCTGCCAAAATGTGAATGTTGAAGGGGTTAAAGTTATAGCTTCTGAAGATAGCCCAAATACTGATGGTATCCATGTTCAATTATCTAGCAATATTATGATCATGAACTCTATAATTAAAACTGGGGATGATTGTATTTCCATTGGCCCTGGCACTAAGAATTTATGGATCCAAGGAGTCAAATGCGGTCCTGGTCATGGCATTAGGTAAATTATTGATTTGATGATTATATACATTTTCATCATAAAAACAAATTAATAATGTTTATTTTAGACCATGCCATGCATGCATATAATTTTAAATTTCTTCCTACATTTGCAGCATAGGAAGCTTAGCTAAGGATATGGAAGAAGAAGGGGTTCAAAATGTGACTGTTGCGAAGATAGTTTTTGCAGATACTCAAAATGGGTTTAGAATAAAGTCATGGGCTAGACCAAGCAATGGATTTATTCAAAGGGTTCGATTTATAGGTGCTATTATGCATAATGTTCACAATCCTATTGTTATTGACCAGCATTATTGTCCTCACAACTTAAATTGCCCTAATCAGGTAATTAATTAAAAATATTAATTAATTCTCATGAATGAACATTTGAAAATCAACTGACATGATTTTTTTTATTTTTTTTTTTAATATTTAGGTGTCAGGCATAAAAATTAGTGATGTAATATATCAAGGGATTCAAGGAACATCGGCCACACCAATTGCAATAAAATTTGATTGTAGTTCTAAATATCCATGCAATGGAATTCGACTGCATAATATAAATTTGACTTACTCAAATCAAGCAGCTCAATCATTATGTTCCAATGTGCTTGGAAACACAGTTGGTTTAGTTCAACCTAATGGTTGCTTGTAATTTGTATTTTGCAAATGATAAATTAGATGCATAACATCATGTATATTGTTTACTATTTTTTTTTTATTCCATTTCAGAATTAAATTTTGAGTTATGTTTGGTTTGCGGAATAGAATACATAAGAAATATAATAACTATTCTTAAGAAATAGAATAGACTAGAAATAAAATAATTATTTTAATTTCATAATTTAATTAATAGTATAAAATAACTATTATATTCCACATAATACTCTTATAAATTAATTTCATTATTATTATTCATATTAATATTAAAATTAAATATAATATTATCAAATTTTATTTAAGAAATAATTTAAATGCATAATAAATAAAAATTTTCTTTGACTTTAAATTAAAAAAATAAAAAAATATATTTTTTTAATTAATTTCTTGTTTTATTTACTGGGGGGGGGGTGGGGGCAATGGGAGCACTTGCCCCCACTGCCCCTCAAAATTTAGTATAAATTATAGGATATTTTTAATTTTGCCCCATGAAAATTTTTCAATAATATATTCAAAAAAAAAATAATATTTTATAATTTTTTGAGATACTAAAATAATTACTGCTGATTCATAATAACAGCTCATTATATACTATAATTCTTTTTAAAAAGCTCAAGCCATTATATACTATATATTTTTTTAAAAAGCCCAATATTCTTTATACATAATAAAATCTTTTATTTTTATTTTTTTCTTTTCACTTTCTTCACTTTTTGCTAGCTGTCTTACACTTTCATTCCATCTCACTTTCTGTCTTTCTTCTTTTATTAATAGAATGTGTGATTTATGGATGAATAATTGTTTGATCACATATGTTGAGAGAGATTTTTAATAATGTTGATAATGAGAAAATTCTTCAATGTTATCAAAATATGAGGTCTCATAAAGAACAATTATAAAATGTTAGTTATTAATTAGTTCATTTTATATAATTTTATTGTTATATGTTTTGTGTAGAGTATTTTCTAATATTATTTCTTATATTGTTGTTTATGTATCTTAAAACAATTTAAGGCTACTAGTATAGTAAGAAAATTTTAAAACTTGTAAAGTATATTGACATTATATTTTGAAAGATAATTTTATTTTTTTAGCCTTTAATGTTATGTTTTTCTAATTTTAACTATTATTATTATATTTGAAACATTATTTTATTAGTTTATTTTGAATAAAATATAAGTAATATATTACGTTGAAGTAAAGTTTGCCGTTCTGAAATTTTTTTTCTGGCTCCTCCTCTATACACAAGGACAAAAATAGAAAACGTATACACTTCAAAATCATGACAATTATATTTTATAAAAATATAATCTTATATTACATTTTTCTTATATATACTTTGGTTTTTCTTAATTAGTTTATATAGTATTTGTTTAGTCTCGTTACAGGTCAATAGTCTCATATTTAGTTCACACAGCACACCTAACATAATTGTCACTATATATTATTATTATTAGGCCTTTGACTTGTTATATTAACATTTTATTTTTCTACCTACACATGTATAATTAATTTTTTTTTTTAATTTCTATAAAGAAAGATTTTTTTTTCTCCATATAAATTAACCTTTCACGATGTGTTGATTCAAGTTTAAAATATATATATATATATATATATATATATATATATATATATATATATATATATATATATATATAGAAAATCATAAACATTGAACCCTTTGAAGATTTCATTTTTTGCTTAGTTGGGAAATGAATTTTAGCTATCATTAATGACTCAAATTTTTTAAATGTCACATAATTATAACATGTTTTATTTCATTACCATTAATGATGTAAAAATACTATTTTATGGGTTTGGCTTTGCTAAATGGAATCTAATTAATAATTAGAAAAAAAAAATGTTGTCAACATGAGAACTAGTCAATCTATTTTACTTGTTAATTTTAATAAAAAGATAATTTTATCCATGAGAACTAGTTTAGATAGTGAAGTCCTCTCCAGGCCTATTTTCAATAAAATTATTAAAATTTCTCGCAGTGAATTTAAGGTGAGTTGCCCAATGATTGGACCTTCTTTTTTTTTTTTTTTTTCCAAAAGTCCAATGACTGTACCTTGGTAATATTTTATGAAATTTTGTATATTAGTTACCAAAATAAAATTTATAATGTTATATTTGTCTTCTTGGTTTGATCTCATATTCATTAATAACAAAAAAAAAAAAAAAAAAAAATGAGAAATTCTTAGATAAACTCAATTTACCAGCTCATCCATAAGCTAATTCAATAAGAATAAGACACATAAATAAGCCCTTTTTTTTTTTTTTTTTATGAGTTGGATGAAAGTAAATCTACACGTGTAAATAGATTTTATCAAGATTTAGTCTCTATATATTCATATTTAATAGGTCAATCCTTCCTAGCTAATTCACATTTTTGTTGGAATAATTTTTTTTTTGTAATTCCTTATATAAGAATTAAGAAAATACTTAATCTTTGCCTACACAAGTAATTAAATTATTAATAAAATTTCAATAATGAAGAAAAAAAGTAAAAAACAGAACTGTAATAATAAAGATTTTAAAAAGGTAAATATAAAATCACATAGAATGATGGGAAAATTATTGCAAAGGCAATATGCAAAGCAGTCTCATTTCGAATATTAACATCTTCAATTGATTTAGGACAAGCTGAAAGAAAATTTTGCAATAGATATGTGTTTCCTGTTTTAGCAGCATGATGCAATGGAGTTATACCATCCCTTCCTTGAATGCATACAAGGTCTTTATCGACTTGGAGAAGTTGAAGAACTGTTTCGAATTTCTCTGCTTGCAAAGCAAGGTGCATTGGACTAAAACCATCTCTGCTCAATTTTCTAGCAAATGATAGTTTTAATCTTATCATCTCCTTTGCAAAATGAGTCTGGCCAGCGCAAGCTGATATGTGTAGTGGAGTATCTAAAATAGATAAAATTTCCTTTGCAATATATTATATATATAAACATCTTAGAAAATTGACTTTGTCAATGTTATATTATTCTATAATTAACATTGATGAGACTCTTATTATCTTATCATTTTACTAACATTTATTTGTTTAATAAATATTACAATATGAATATTATACAAATCCTTTTATTTCTTTGATAAATATTATAATATAAATATCATACAAACCCTTTTTATAATCAATGATGAGATATAGTCGAGTTATAAGTATATATATAACCTGGATAATAAATTTTAGTTTGAATCTTGCTCTTAAAAATAAGAGTTATGCTCGCCGGCTTTTCCTTTCTAAATTTCTGAATTGTTTTAAGAGAAGCCGCTTGATTGCCCATCGCTCAAAACTTGACATGCTTCTCCCTAAAAAATCTGCAATAGTAGTAACAGTAAGAAAAAGAGGAGCTTTTAACCATTTCCCTATGCGTTTCATTGCTCGTGCTGCCCTTGTGTTCCTTGGACTCTCAAGTTCTAGCATGTGCATAGCTGTTAAACCTTGTGAATTCTCAATGTTTAGATCAACTTTCATTCTCACAAGCCAAGGACAAAGCATTTGAAGGATAGGGAAAATTCTTGCATATGCTGGAGAAGTAGCTGCTCCAACTAACAACTTAATCACCTGCAATGTTCACACAGTTAGCTTATATACAAATAATCACCAAAAAGAAGGAAAAGAAACTAATTAAACTGACTATCATCATCATAATAGGCAAAAAACTTGCCACGATGTGATCGTCTTGCCATAGCAACAGTTTGTTTTGGCATACAAGATGCAACACTGTGTTGCCTTCATCATCAGTCCAATCTAGCATATTATTTTGCTTTGTATGCTCAAGCCATCCGATTAGTACAATAAGTCTTTTCATTGATCCCCTTTTTGCTGCAACGTGTACTGCAGTTTCTTTATGCGTAGTGAGCTCTTTGATAGATGTAGGACAAGCTGCTAAAAATTCAGTCATAAGATCAAGGATGTCAGTTTCTTCCAGAAGATGAAGGTTTTCGCTTCCTGCCACGCAATGCAGAGGAGTTGCACCATTTCTTCCTTTCACAAGTACAAGATCTCTATCTGCATCTAGAAGCCGACGCACCACTTTGGCATGCCCCCTTTGCAGGGCCAGATGCATTGGGCTACACCCATCTCGGTTTGGCTTCTTGGCAAACGATGGCTTTAGTCCCATGATCTCCATGGCAAATCTGGCATGCCCTGCAACAACAGCTATGTGTAAAGGGGTATCAATAAATGGAACCTTATCGATGCATTCAAGAAGATGAGGATCATCCCATATTATAGCATATAATGCATCGGTATCTCCCAATTGAGCAGCCTTGTTCAGTCTTTGGTGTGTGCTGCAGAAGTGTCATATTTAATTAGCCTTGTTTAATGAAATTGAAATTGCTAATTTTAATTTTTCATCAATTAATGATATGCTTTACCTTATATAATGTCCAAAATATTCAATAGGAGGAAGTGGGGAGGCTCCACATTCTCCAACATTGCATAGCATATTCATAACGAACCTAACGTCTGACAAATGTTGACCATCTCCGACATATAAATCTGGGCTAAATCCCTTGGGATAGTTAGAATTTATATAAACTTTCAAATGCTGCATCAAGAAATTAATGAAAAATTGTTATGAACATATATAAAGTAAAATTATTAGAAAATATAACCAAGTTGTGAAGTGCATTTTACCATAAATCGTTGTTTGGATGCTGCAAGATGCAAAATAGTGTTGCCTTGTTCATCTTTCCAGTGCAAGATCAATCTCTCCTTGTAATGATCATCTTCGTCACAGGCCTCTCTAAGCCATTCTGCTAGGAGTTTAAATGCTTCAAGCTTGTCACTCTTCAAGGCAATATGCAGAGCAGTCTCATTTCTAATAGTAACATATTCAATGGATTTAGGACATGCTGATAGAAATATACGCAGCAGACATGTGTTTCCTGTTTTAGCAGCATGATGCAATGGAGTTATACCTTCCCTTCCCTGGACACATACAAGGTCTCTATCATCCTTGAGGAGTTGAAGCACAGTTTCGATCTTCTCTCTTTGCAAAGCAAGGTGCATTGGGCTAAAACCATCTTTGTTTAATTTCCTGGCAAATGATGGTTTTAATCTCATGATCTCCTTTGCAAAATGATTCTGGCCAGCAGAAGCAGATATGTGTAAAGGAGTATCAACAAATGGCTTCTTATCAATATCATCGAGAAGACTTGAATTCTCCCCTATTAATCTGTACAAGGCATCAATGTTTCCTTCTTCAGCAGCTTTCTTCAGCCTCTCTTCCATATTAATTGAAACTTAAGATACAGTAATAAGGCAGCTAAAAATGATTTCTAGAATGTTTTAGGAGCAAACAGTTGATAAGAGTGTGCAAAGAAATGATGAGAATTTCTGGCGTCTTATAGCTGAATAGTTGTCATCCCAATGGATAGATCTGAATATTAAAATAATTACTTAATGATTAAGTTCAAATTTATAAATGATGGATGGCTAATAATAGGTTTCAAATCTCCAAGAAATAATGATGCATCAAATTAAAAAGTCAAAACTTAGACCTGGAAATAAAAAATATATATATATGATTTATATCTTTAACAGGTTAGGCAAGGAAACTCTGTCATCTGCATACTTAAATAAACAAAACTTCCTTTCCACATACAAACATCTTCTTATTAGAAAACCATGTAAATGAACCTTTGAAATTATAGTATAATGTTTTGTTTTCTAATTGATTGATAAGATTCCTTTTGATTTTCTTTTGATAGTTAATGATGGTCAATAGCTGACCAAAAGGGTTGTCCCCACCATTGGATCAGAAGTGAGAGAACTGGGTGTAATTTTTCTCATGGTTTCCAAGGTATGATGTTGTTTGCAATTTTTCGTTATTTAGTGCAATCAACAATTTTTTAAGAAAATAAAAAGAAAATCAATAAATGGTCTTTCCTTAAAAAGGAAGAAAAAGAAGTCAATGGTTGGCGAATATTAAAGTCTTTAGAAACTTGGGCACATCTTTAATTTATTTATTCATTTAAAAAAAATTATCTATGAAATCTGGAAAAAAAAAAAAAAAAAGAGAGGAAAATGAAGGTTGAGAAGCAGGGAAGTGCTAGAACATAATTGAAGTGAACAAATAAAGGATGTAAATGAAAAATGGAAGTTGGGTAATACCTTCATGTTGATGCTATTGAGTATTGATTATTTCGTTGTTGGGTATGTTTAGTTTCCGGAATATAATATATAAGGAATAAAATAATTATTTTTAAGAAATAAAATATGCTAGAAATAGAATAATTATTTTAATTTCATAATTTAGTTCATAGAATAGAATAATTATTTTATTCCATATAAATGACCATAATATTTTTATTATATTAATTTCATTATTAATATTAAAATTAAATATAATTTTATTAAATTTTATTTAAAAAATAATTTAAATGCATAATAAATAAAATTTTTATTTGACTTAAAAATAAATAAAAAATATTTTTTAAATTAGTTACCTAAATTAATTTCCTTATTCTATTTACTCAATTTTTTTTTTGCAAAAAATTGATTAAAGGAGTTAAAATTTTAAAATAAACAATAATATATATATATACACACATATTAAAAAAATAAAAATGAAAATCTGCAATATACACACAAACTAAAAAAAATAAAAATGAAAATTTGCAACAAAAAAAAAGTAATAGTTATGAGTTTGGACTTGCGAATAATTTTTTAAAGGTAAAAATGGAAATACTCTATTTCATAATCTAAAAAATATTTATTTTTTATTTTTTATGAAATATATATTCCATAACAATTGTGAAATTGTTATTCTATGTAATTAATATTTTTTGTCTAAAATTTGAATCAAAGTAAAGAATAACTGATTCTTACATAATAACTATTCTATTCCTAATCAATTTTATGAATCAAACATAGCCTAAGTGTCTTTTACTGCTTTTGTCCCATGGCTGGTTGTTGATGTTGTTTTGTTTATATAATGGGCCATACATCAAAGTGACCTAAAGTTGAAGAAAGCATTCCTTAGAATCAAATAGTCAACTACAACATCAACATAAAAGAAAATCCATTAACAACATACTGATAACCTACTATTCAGTAATATAGTTTCTTTTCAATGTCTTCCACAACCAATACAGCTTCAATGGCATCTCAATATAGACACGATCTCTGGTGTTATCCAAGAATCTGAAACAGCCATATCTCCATCTCCTACTGAAAATCAGAATGCTATAAACTACCCAAAATGATACGGACAAAGCTTCCATCCATGAACCAACTCACCTCTCCAATGCATGAAGCCACTATTCTTGACCTTAAACCACCTAGCCACTATTTATGACAAGTTTTCATTTTTACAACTAGTGTTTCCATTGCATTTCAGTTTATTTACAGCTCATTAATAGTTATTGTCATTTGCAAATTGGCCTCTAGGATTAGTATAAATAGGGCCAATCCTTCCATGTATTAGCATTGAATAAATTGAGTTTCCTTTTGAGTATTTGAGAGTTTCTCTCTAGGTTTCTGAGCCATTTTGTATCAGAGCCAGGTTTCTTAATTCAGTGTTGAGTTTGGGTGAGAGAAGTAATTGAAATTTTGAGTTTTTCCATTGGTGTTCTTGTGAAGGAGCCACGGTCACCCCCAAAAACCACAATTAAAGTCATTTTTTTGCAAAACTAACGCTGCCATTGAACTCAGGAGGCCGAAAAACCTTGGAATGGAGGTTTTCATCGCCGCCGGAGCCACCACGAGCCTCGCCGGAAAATCAGATTCGTTGAAAATTCAGAGGTTGAAGACGATTACGTCATCGCCATGTCAGCGACACGTGTCATCCTTCAACCACTCCTGTCGTGCCACGTGTACAAGGAGCCACATCAGCAGCCCAGTCACCTAAATTTTCTAAAATTTCAAATTAATCCCTAAATTTTCCAAAATTACAACTCAATCCCTAAAATTTCCAAAATTGCAACTCAATCCCTAAACTTTCCAAAATTACAATTCAATCCCTAAACTTTTCTAAATTGCAATTTTGCCACAAAATCTTTTGTAAGATGCTAGATTCATTAGAAAATTCTTAGTATGCTCTGTAGTTGCAGTATCATCTGATCTTCCACATAAGAAACGAATTATTCTTGTTATTGGAAAGAAATTGTGGTATTGTGAAAAGTGCATGTTTAGGAAAGCTCTGGCTAGGAAAGACTTGGAATTTAAGTGTGTCCATTGGTGACCCACTTCTCTTTCCTAGGAACTTACCTGGTGTGCTGTTTACCGACTACAGTTACTATTTCAATTGCATTTAACTCATAAAATGCCTCCAAGAAGACAGAATTTGCATGAAATTGAAATGGAAGAATTGAGGAGACAAATCCAACAGTTACAAAAAACTGTAAATGCGCAGCAAGCCCTATTTGAAGCACAACACATATGATCAGACAATGACGATTCCAGTAGTGATTCATCATCATTTAGAAGTCGTTGGCGATAAAGACAATCGTTTCGAGACGACAACATCAAGGTTGAAATTCCAGATTTTGAAGGGAAGCTCTAACCAGATGAGTTCGTTGATTGGCTTCAAACTGTTGAGTGAGTATTCAAGTACAAAGATATACCAGAAGAAAAGAAGGTAAAGATCATTGCTGTGAAGTTAAAGAAGCACTCTTCAATATGGTGGCAAAACCTTAAAAAGAAGTGTGAACATGAAGGGAAAAGTAAGATCAAAACATAAGAGAAAATGCATCGAGAACTAACACCTAAGTTCTTGCCTTCTCACTATTATGAAGACAATTTTATTCAACTGCAGAATCTTCGTCAGAAGAACTTGTCTGTAGAAGAATACACTAGAGAATTTGAGAAGTTAATGATGAAGTGCGACATCCATGAAATGGAAGAGCAGACAATATCTCGTTACCTTGGAGGATTAAACACTAATATTGCCCATCCAGTTCAGCTCCAACAATACTGATCCTTAGACAATGTTATCCATTTAGCCATCCGAGTGGAGAAACAATTACCCAAAAAGTATTCTTACAGAACTTTTTCCTTCACCGAAAATTCTCCATATACTCGCAAAACACCAGCAGATCAACCCAATATTTCAAGCAAAACTCCTTCTAAGACTACTAAAGAAAACCAACCTAGGGCACCAAAATGCTTCAAGTGTAGGTTTTGGACATATAGCCTCAAACTGTCCAACTCAAAGAACCATAACCATCATCAAATAAGAAGCTTATGAAATGTCTTAAGAGGAAGAAGTCCAAGAAGAACCTAACGGAGAAAAGGAGATCGAGACTGTGTATAATGAAGAACATGTTCCTGCAGACCATGGAGAATCGCTAGTAGTCAGGCGAAGTCTACAAACAACACTAGCAAAAGAAAAACCATGGTTGAGGCACAATATTTTTCATACCCAATGCATTGTACAAGGAAAGGTTTGTGACGTCATCATTGACAATGGAAGCTGTGAGAATGTGGTGTCAAACTACATGGTGCAGAAATTGGAGTTGCCAACACAAAATCATCCACATCCATACAAATTACAGTGGCTTAATAAAGGAAGTGAAGTGAGAGTTACTAAACGCTACCTTGTGACCTTTTCCATTGGTCAAAAATACCAAGATAAGATATGGTGTGATGTTATTCCTATGGATGCATGTCACTTCTCCTTGAAAGACCCTGGCAATATGATCGTCGTGCCTTATATGACGATTATACCAACACCTACACCTTTGTCAAAGATGGAGTAAAAGTCAAATTAACACCCTTACTAACAAGAGAGTTTAACGAAGACAAGAAGGAATCCAAACCATTGGTGTCTTTAGTAACAAAGAAATAATTCAAGGTGACAATAGAGGAGGCACAAGCCATAAGCTTTGTTCTACTGTTCATATCAAATGAAGAAACTGTTCTTCCAGTAGAAATTGAACAATTACTCGCTGAATTTTTGGATGTTGTGCCAGAAGAAATTCCAAAGGGACTACCATCAATGCGAGACATCCAACACGCTATTGACTTTATTCCTAGAGTTGTCATTCCCAATAGACCAGCTTATAGAATGAGTCCACATGAGCATGCTAAAATCCAATGTCAAGTTGAAGAACTGTTGAAAAAAGAGTTGATACAAGAAAGTGTTAGCCCTTGTGCTATTCCTGCGATTTTAGTATCCAAGAAAGATGGAAGTTGAAGAATGTGTGTTGATAGTCGAGCTGTTAACAAGATTATCATCAAGTATCGATTCCTAATACCAAGGCTCGATGATATGCTAGATCAGCTGCATGGTGCTACCATCTTTTCCAAGATTGATCTTCGTAGCGGATACCATCAGATTAGACTTAGGCCAGGAGACGAATGGAATACTGCTTTTAAAACTAGAGATGGCCTATACGAGTGGACTGTGATGGCCTTTGGGTTATCCAATTCTCCTAGCACATTCATACCCTTGATGAATCAGGTACTTCGACCCTTCATTGGAAAATTTGTAGTCGTCTACTTTGACAATATTTTGATCTACAACAAAGGCAAAAAGGAACAGTTAGAGCACCTTCGACAAGTGCTATAGGCTCTTCATGAACAAAAACTCTATGCCAATCTGAAGAAATGTTCTTTCTTAACCAGTGAAGTTACTTTTCTGGGTTATATCATCACTGCTGAAGGTATTTGCGTTGACCCAAGCAAGGTCGAAGCCATCAACAGCTGGCCTATCCCAAAGTCTATCCATGACGTAAGGAGTTTCCATAGATTAGCTTCATTTTACAGAAGGTTCATAAAAAATTTTAGCTATGTTGCTGCCCTCTCACAGATTGCATAAAGGGAGACAAGTTCCAATGGATATTTAGGAAGTTGAGTATTTTGATAAATTATAAATGAGTCGAACTCGAGTTCGAACTTAGTTCGATTGTAATTTATTAACGAGCCGAACTCGAGCTCGACTCAAACTTGAACGAGCCGAGTTTGAATATGATTTTCAAACTCGATTCAAAGCTCAAGTTCAAACTCGAGCTCGGAAAAAAAATATCGAGTCAAGTATGAACAAGCTAAAATTCGGTTCGACTCAGCTCGATTACACCCCTAAAAAGATTATTGTAAAGGATGAGGCTCAAACCCAAGATGTTGAGATATTTAGGCAAGACTCTTACCATTTAAATAAAGATGTTTAATAGAAAAATAATTAACATTATGTAGTATAAACTAAATAGTACGAATTTCAAAGAAAAGAGAGAAATAAAAATATGGAGAAACCAACCTAGAAACTTATAGGGTATTTGAGAGAGAGCAGAAAAGAGAAATGGGGGAGAGTGAAGGTGAAAAGAGAGGAAGATAGGGAGAGATGGAGAAAAAGAAAAAGTGAGCATTTCAAGCTTAAATCATAAATCATAAAGTGAGTAACACAAATAGATCTTCCATGGGATAGCAGACTAGTATTAGAATTTTTATTGTAGTTGAGTAGTAATTGTAAAGCCTGTTTGCATTTGCAAATTGAAATTAAAGACAACAAATCAACTTTATTGAATAAATTAAACGATTCTAAAATGAGTTTATTATTGTTAGTTTTGAGCTCCCTTAAGGAAAGTAAAACTAAAAACACAAAAGAACCATTGAATAAGACTTCCCCTTATTTTTATGTGTACCTTACATACAAAATGTATGATTACAGAAAATTCTAGAGAGTCAGACTTACTCCAACTACCCCTGACCCCTTTTACAAAACATTAGGATTCACTATACTTATCATACTTTGCTGCAAATATATATATATATATATATATATA
>CATKHJ010787443.1:0-17872 GCA_949750685.1 Vernicia montana | reverse complement strand
TTTTTTTTTTAAATAACATGTCTTTATGTTAAAAATAAAGAAAAATAGTATTTTTCTTTATTTTACAAAATAATAATTATCATGAATAATTTTTATATGCAAGTCCTTTATGTTAAAAATAAAGAAAAATAGTAATTTTTTAATTTAAATAATTGAATTTATTTGTCAATTAATATAACTTTAGATTTATATGCTATTTTTTCTAACTCCTTTTGTTTAAAATAGAGTTTTCTTTTAATTTTTTTATTTAATAAAGGTGCTTATTTAATTATTTTTTATAATTACATGAAAAATAATCATTTTTAATTAAGATAAACTTTTTTTTTCAAAAAATATTAGTATAACATAATTAATATATATATATATATATATATATATATATATATATATATATATATATATATATATATATATAATCTAACATTAAGTAAATGCATATATAACATAGACAATTGACTTAAATTTGAATCTTCTCTATCTTCATGAATGAATCCATAATAATAATTTTACTAAAGGGACAATTTGAAATATTCACTCATCACATAAGAAATATAATAATTATTTTCACCTTAAAATTAAAATAAAATAGAAAAAATTAATTACATATTTTTTCCAATTGATTTATTAAAAGTATATTATAAAATAAAAATAAAAATATTTATCAAAAATGTGTTCATTTTTAAAGACATGCCAATAAAATTATTCATGTTTTAGTTTGATTTGCTTTCAATACTGAAGGTGGTTTGTATTGGATGGAGGAAATCTCATTGGAGTTAAATTTGTTGATCTCTGCTGATGTTTTAACCGTTTATTCGATGAATAAAACTTTATTTTCATTTTTAAAAAAGTCAAAATATTTAAAGTGATAAAACTCTTTATGTGTTTAAATTATTTAATTTTAAATATTTTTCATAATAAAAATCATTTATCAATTATTTATATATTTTTTATATAAAAAATTTAAAAATTAAACAATTGAAAAGGTTAATAACACTATAAATCATAAAAAAGACTTGTAATATTTACATTTTACATAACCTAAAAAAAAATATAAAATTTCAGTTTCAATTTTATTTTGTATAATATGAGAAATTTAGAGAATAACATTTAAATTTATATTTTATTTTGTCTAATTTAATCTAATATCTTGATAAATTAATTATTTTTGGAGATTAATTTTTTTTTCAACTTTATATATACATATTGAAAACATAAAAATAAAAATATTTGGGAGACGAATTTCATATTTATTTATATTTAAAATATTAAAAAAAAAATAGTTGTTTGGAGGATCCACTAGACTCATCCGTGCCTGATTGTCTCTCTCAATGCTAAAAAAACATAGAACAATATAAACATGTCACCATTTTAATATTAAAAGAAATATTCATTAGTCATCAAATATATAATTATAATAATTTATAAATTATTATATTCAATAATAAATAAAAAATTAAAATTTATCCAATTAAATATTTTCATCATCTCATGTTTTAGAAAAACTAATATTTTTAACATAAATGAATGACAAAATAAATAATTTATTTTAAGAGAGAGAAACTATTGTGGTTTAGAAAATACAAAATATATATATTATTTATATTATTTACATTTACAATTAGTTAAATTAATCTTATGGTATGAAATTTGTAAAAATAGTATAAACTTTGTAAAAGTGTGTCACTACAATTTAATTAGTTAAAAATTTTAAATTAATAATGACAAGCAATCAAGTTACTTATAAGTTATCCTAAAAAAAAAAACACATTTAATAAGATTGAGATTTTGTAAGCTAATAAATAATAGTCATAAATGCTACTGAAAAGAATAGTAACTATCCATGGGTAAATATTGTAGTAACCATTGAAACCAAATCCATATATATATATATATATATATATGAAATTTCTTTTATATTTATATTGGATATTAATATTAAAATTTATGTTGGACATTTATTATGTTGAGATATAATATTATCATAATTTTTTTTATGTCATTTTTTAATTTTAATTATATGTATATTATATTTATTTTTAATATAAAAATAATAAAAATATAATATTTAAAATTTCGGTTCAACTTCTTATCCGTGAACCTCTTGTTTTACCGATTCAAAGATCGGGTAGGGTCAGGTATAAAAACCATGCTAACGGCAAATCAAGTTTTACACAGAAGTTTCCAACCTGGATAGTGAAACCCAATGAAGAAGTGTAAGATGATGTGATGGATGGCCCTGGCCGTTCTTGAAAAGGAACCTTTGACATTTGTTTCCTGTCCAATCCATAACCACTCAAGGGAGCAGCACTTCCAGCAAGATAAGCAACCGTATTCCCATTACTGCTGAATCCATATCCAAGAGCTTCTGAAAGCCTCAATCCTCTCATTTGTGACTGGAGAAGTATTTCAGCTGTGCCAAAAACTCCCGCTGTAGAAAATAATTTAGGGGGGTGTTAGAAATTTACTGCCAAATTACTGAGAAAGTATCTGCAGCTAATATTTCTGACCTGATAGGATTACAAAATCAGAGGTTATATAGTCTATCTCATTTAAGTAAACACGCCATCTTCTTCGTTGTCTACTGATTCTGTCTTGTTGAAAAATTCCATGCATGTTCTCAACCACATACTGAACTTGACACTCAGTTCTTACAGTGCATCCGGCCTGCATCACAAGACAGTCTTACTGGACTCCATGAATTATTAATTAATTTAAATTGTTTCATCAAGTATTTGGAAGTACCAAATCAATATCAAGAATTATCAACTACACAATTTGACAACTGTCATCACAGATTATGGCTGCGATGAAGTATATTATCTAGATTTCTTGGCATGAAATCTTGGAAGCAATTTGTACATATGAACACTTAAAGATGTAAATAAAAAATATGCCAGCAATTAATTACAGAGGTTGTGGCAGAAAATTTGCCTGGACTGCTGAAAGAAGATAATTCTTATCAGTAGAATTTTTTGCATTGTAAGGACACCCCGAAAGGCAATTTCCACAGGCTAAGCAGCTATTCATCTTTTGAAAGTCCATTGAATTGGATGGAGTTTCTTCAACATCAAAATTGAGACTAAGCTTCATTAAGTCATTTTCTCCTTCAGCTATTTCTCCCATTATTTTGGCAATTGGAAACTTGATTTGAACGCTTTGTATTCTCAGCATTGCTGCAGCAGAAGCTTCGCAAAAATTCCAATCCCTCTCCCATTCCTTTGGCCATTTTGGATTCCTTCTAGCACAAACTGGGGTTGGCAACATTACTCCCGCATTGACTAGTGAACCACCACCTAGCCCAGAAGCCACTGCTGCTAGAGAATCATTTTGTTCATATACCTACAGTTTCATGTGCGTCAATGAGTTACTAATGCTGTAAAAAATAACAGGTAAAAGTGCTTTGGCTGGGTTTCAAGACCAGATGATAATAATTTTATATAGAAACAAGATGGTGTTTATAGCTTCAAATAAGATAATAGTCTGGTTACCTTGTCTTTTAATGTCAAAGCAACAGGAATTTGATAGATAAAGGAAGCAAAAACAATTCAGAATGACCTGAAACAAAGCATTTTTTGGGCCGAAGCTGATGCCTGAATTCTGATTTTCCATCCTCACAGCTGACATCATCTTCAAACCATCAGTTGGGAAATCTTCAGCTTTCCATCTACGGCCTTTCTCAATTAAACAAACCTTTATTCCTGCCATGGACATTCGACAGGCAGCAACAGAGCCACCATATCCAGACCCTACAACAATAGCATCATAACCATCTTCTTCTGTATCTCCAATTCTTCCTCCTAAATATGCTTGTGCCCGCATTTCTTCTTTTAATCCCAGAACAATTATTCCACGATAAAGCTCTTTTACATCAACTTTTATATCTTAAAAATATAAAAGGGAACAAGTAAAAGGAACTGAGGAAGAACTTCAGTTTCAGATTCAGTAAAATATGGGTATATGCACCCCCAATATGAAAGTGAAATACAGTTTGTCCTTAATTCTTAAGAAGTGGTCATTACTTTATCGTTCTTCCATGAAATAATAAATTTATTCATAATAAGACAAATGTACATGCTATTTGTGGGCAATACACTGTCTCATACGTTGTTATGGAAACAAAGAGGACGGAGAGGATTATAGATTATTCCTCAGAATTGTCATTGAACAAAGAGAACCACATTATTTCTGAAGAGGACAAATCCAAACCAATCTCTTGATAAATAAACTATACACATACCAGAACTAAGAACTCTTTGTTATAGACGAGATGAGAGCTACTTAATTTTAATTTCATTAAACTAAAAAAGAAGAGAATAAAGTGCAGATTTTTACATTTTACACATCAAGTAAAAAAATAATTCAAACTCTAGCAATTTCCACCGACTTCTGGAGGGCTTGCAGAAGACTTCTCATGATTCTGGGCTCACCAGGAGGTGATTTATCTTTTAAGGGCCCATTCCGTATCGCTCGGAAAATAGGACCTGAACCAGCAGTTGCTGGAAAAACTAAACAATCAATGTGCACTAGGACCTCAGTCTTCCCATCTCCAATTGTAATGAAACCCAACCTAGCTCCACCCTGTATTTTATCTACCTGTTATATTGAAATGTAGATGGCATTAGGCCATTAAAAAAGCATTTTCTTTGTTTTCCAATCACAATCCATAGAGTTTTAGTAAAGACAAATAATATCCCAGATGAATTCCAAGTCATTGAAATGAGTAGATTTTATTGGAATAACCCAATGAATGATTATCATTATATCATTTGTAATTAATGGTAAACACAACGTCCAGATAGCTACGAACATTTTGAACCTAACAGCTTATGAATCATATTAACTGTGGAATACAAGCAGACTTTACAAGAGGTGAGCTTTCAATGCAGTGCCGGCCACAATCATAGATACAATGCTTTAGACATCCAAAGTCAAGACAATACATCGTAAAGAAAAATGCAAAAAGGATGACTCTAAGCAGAGCCAAGAACAAGCAACAGTGAAAATAATGTCTCATACAAGTTAAGGACAGGAATCCCTACTAAATTCTAAAATCCAAACACCATATCATTCAATGTTGTATTGTTTTCTATTTAATATATATATATTAAAATGAAGACTCTGAGATGAGAACATCCATTCAGTTAAAATCAATGCAGTGCAGGCCAAAATCATAGAATATTCAATCAATCCAAAACAAAACATATGAATCCTCTGTTGTGAAAATTTCAGTGTTCAGTTAGAGTTCATTGTCTCTCTATCAATCCTCTGTTGAAAAAATCCAAATACTGACATGACAAGCTGTTAGGTTCATCAAATGTGCCTTTGAATTAGATTTTTAGCTTAGAAATCATCAAATGAAGGACAAAAATGTTTTGACTGACCTTTAATGGCACTGGTAGTGGCAGATTAGCTCCTTGGCAGAGACTGTTTGCCCACTGTTAAAATGAACCACAGAACAAAAATTCAATGTAATTTCGCAAATATTTTTTCAGTAATTTAATCGCTAGAGAAAGAGAACCTGGAAGAGTAAGCTCTCGAATCTCTGAAGATCAGTATTAGAAGGCAATTTCAAAGTTCCCAAAGAGACGCCATCTTCGTTATCGTCATCGGCAGCGAAAATGCCGTCATTTTCCGGCGAGGATTTAGCCACTACCTTCAGATTCTGGTCGGCGTAAAATTCACCATGCCTGAAAAACCGGTTCTTGTCTCCACCGGTGGTTATTAGGAAAGGGCGGGAAACAGGCAGAGAGGGAGAGAGTTGCACGTGGGAAACCGCACGTGTTGGGTGGAGGAATTGCCTCATTGCACACGCCATGGCTTCTTTTGCAACTCACCAAAGCTAGCTGAAGGAAGAGAGAGAATAAAAGGTTTGTGATATGGCGCGAGGTGGGAATTGGATAAGAATCGCCAATTTTCTGAGGTGGGAAAATTATTAAGTACTATAATTAGAACTGAAAATAATTGAATCAATAATAACATCTTAATTGTCTCTAAAAATTTTAAAATTTTGACTTGGACAACTATAAAATTTCAAGTTAGAAAAATAAATTATAAAATTTTAAATTCGAAACCTACCAAAAGTATATTCATCATGTAATTTTAGATTTCGTTTGTTTTGAAAGATTTTAGTAATAAATTTCATAAAATTCATAAATTGTTGTTCAATTTTTTATTTAATTTAAAAAATTGAATTACATTATATGAATTTATTAAAATCAGTAAATTACACAAAATATAATTTTTTTATTTTTTTTAAATATTTTTTTATCTTTTTAGATTTTCAAAAATATATATATTTTTTTATACTTATAAAATACTTTGGAGTTATGATATATTTTTAAAAGTGAAGCATTTTTGAAATATAAAATTTTATAAATTGTATTTTTAAAAGGAAAAAAAAAAGATATATATGAAAATATTTTATTTTATTTTTAGATATTTGTGTAAAAACTCCAATACATTAATTTAAAATCTATGGTAAACGAGACCTTAAATATTTAAATGAACTCTTTTGAATTACTGTTTGAAATTGAAAAATATTTTTTGAATTTTTTTTATTTATTGATTGATGTTTTTAATTTTTTTCAAATATATTTTTTGAAAAAGTATTTATTCACTTGCAGTTTTCAAAAAAAAAAAAAAAGAGTTCTTTGAACCTCAATGCCAAACAGGCCCAAAGAAATTCAGACCCAATATGTGGGAAGATTGAAGATTTAACTAATCATATGATCTATTCACTCAAATTTAAATCTGAACACTGAAGATTGAGAAGAAAATTTGGAAAATGGAGAGTATAACAGTAAATCTGAATATTGAAAAAGGGTCCGAAGCTTGAAGCTTGAGATACATTTGACCATTTCACATGTAATTCGAATTTTTAATTAGCTTCGAATTTGTACAAGAAAATAAATTGCAAATCTCATACAACACCAAAATGGTTAACTAAATCCTAAAAATCACAAGTCTTTACAAAGCAAGAGCCGCGCTGTCCATTCCCTGAAACCAAGAAAGTGAACAATTCCTCACTTTTTGGCATCTGATCATTACGATGAACAAGCTTCGAGCTTAGATGAACAAGTTTCGAGCTTGGGAAGGAGACTTCGCCATGCATCTGCAATGCTATTTGCCAAACGTGCTTGTCCTTTTGCAAATTCGTGGAATGCAATCCCCATATCCAGCGTTTTCTGATCTTGAAAACGTACTATCTCTTCATTCATCACTCTCACCATGTTCTCAAATCTTCTGGTTGCCTCTTCACTGTCTGCCTTCAACTGCACCACAAATAACTTATAAGAGTTGGATAACCAAGATTCATACAAAGCTAAGTGATGAATGCTCATATGAAATAACTTACCTCCTTATATTCGATCTCAGCCTCTCCCACTTTATCAGATCGTGTTAACATGAGCTTGTCACTGCAGAAAATAGATTCAAATTAGAAAGTCCAGATATTCTCCAGCCCATCCGCAAAAGACTAATACCAGGGAAAATCAGATGTACAGTCCCTTTTACACAACCAACTTCAGTACTTTTCAAGCTTTTTTCTAGTATTCAATAGTCAAGAAAGATTCCAACATTTATTAACAATAGTAGAGATATTCTGGCTATTCTAGAATTTTGCCTTGCACAGGCAAATAAATATTTAACCATAAACTGAAGTTCCATTTTTTGTTAACCTCTTTTAATTCAATATCTGAAAATGCCTCCTAAATGAGTAAAATATGGTGCTTGAGAAACCTGAAAGCAAGGAACCTAATTACAAACATGTCCACCCATGCTCTAGTCAAATTGCATAACACGAACATCATAGCTTTACAAACACCAGTAGAAATTTACTAGGACTCAGTACAAGGCATTAACAGAAAAGGCAGGCTTCTATTTCTTGCAACATTAATTTGTCATTTCACAGTATACCACTTCTATGTCTTGTCATATCAAATTATCAATGGTAATTTTACAAGATAAAATTCTAACAACTAACATATTGAAGCTAAATGAAGAAGAAAAAGAGTAATGCCATACAGATTTATCTCCTTTAACTTAATTGTTTCAGCCAGTTCGCACTGATGCCTGAAGGCATTGGCCCTCTCAGCTATGGTGGCCTGTTTTGAAACATAGAACCAAGATCAGCTTCTATAATGAGGAGTGAACCAAAAGGAAGGACAAAGTAAACACAAAGGTAGGGTGAACCAAACTCACCTTGATAGATTGCACAGCACGAGCATAATCTTTCAAAGGTTCTTCAAAATTCATTAAAAGTTGATGGGCCTGAAAATTTTAATGGGGAAAAATGCTCTAAAGACTTAGCATCAACCTGATAAACTCTTCTATCAAAATCTACAGCCACACAACAGAACAAAATTCTGAATGTGGAACAGTGGAAGGATGAGTCTCCCATTTAAAGCCTACCTCCTTCTGCAGCCTAACAGATAATGTCTCTGATTTAGCCCCAAGGTCAGAGAATGCCTTCCCAAGGGCATCTCCTTCACAATCACCAAGGAGTTTAGCTGCCTTCCCAAAATCTGACAGAGACTGCCCCAATTCTGAGGATATAAACAATCACATTGTAATTTACAAGTAATCAACTGTATTATGGTATGTCTAAATGAATCGAAGCATCATAATAAAATCTTTGTTACCTCTGTGCCTCTTTACAAGACGATATGCATGCTTCTGAGCTTCAGACAAGTGATTTTCAAGCTCAAAGATGTAATTTTTCAACTTTTCATATTCAGGATTTGACTCCTCAACTGGTTTTTCCTTCCCAAGAACAACATCACTCACTTTAGTTTGCACATCCTGTAAAAAGTTTAGCCCATTATTGCTAGATCAAACAACATTACCAAACTGCTTGTTGGTATGTTCAATAATGTAATTACTGTACAAGTGGAAATAAGCATTGTCTCACGTTGAACTTAAACAACAGGTTGTAAATCAGATTCCCAATTAAATGTACAGAATTTTATCACAGAGCTTAGAAACAACATTCTATAGATCCAACCTGAATGTTACATTCTTTTAATAGTGAAATATTATCTCACAGCAGCCACAGATGTAGCAGCAAAGAACACTACGAACTAAGAAGTATCATTCAATATCACGGATCTAAAATCTGATGGAAACTTTTGAATCAATGATTAAACAAGTAAATTCACTAATGGTTGTGACAATATTTCATTAATATTGTCAGTCAATAACAACGCCAATCACCACAGAACAATACAGAACTCATCATACCTTGAAGATTTGCATCAAATCAGTTGGCTTCTTCTTAAAAATACCAGAATCATGTGCCCTTAATCTCTCCATTGTCTGGATTTGGAAAATAGGCAAAGATATTAGCATCAAGATGACAAACAATTACTAGCAATATCAAATAAATAAAAAAGAAAAAGAATTACAAGCACTGCTGATAAATTCTGTCAGAGTCAACTTTTTTGTTTTGAGAAAGGAAAAAAAAGAAGCATGCTATTGTTTTCCATTAAATAAGGTCAAGTGAACCAGTATGTTAACTTCTTCCTAAACCTAACAATAAAAAGAGATTTCACAAAATCCACATTCTGAAATCACTAGTGATATGCAACAACAGTAGCTGCTTAACATGATGATCCAGCAGTTGTCTTAAATTCAGTCTTCCATTCAAACCACCATCAAAAGCTTATCACAAACAATTAATAGCTTGATAGTCATAGGCTTCTTGTTTAGGAAGTTTATGTCAGCGCAGCTGATGCCATAATGAAGATAAAATATGCAGCAGTAACTGAAGCAAATACAGATTGAAAGAAGAAATGTCCTGTTAGGACTTCTGGAATTTGATAATGGAAATTTTCAAACTATAGAAGGCATTGATCATACATTTCAGTCAGATCACAGGTAGACAAATTCCAAGGAAGATTTTCAAGTCATAAGCATGACAACCAAACAGACACTTTTGCATGAAGCCATATCCTCATCTACCTCTTCTTACTTCAGAGTTTCTTAGTCTTTCTTTCCTTATTTTATTTATGAGAATAAGTACATCAGATGTTTCAAACTTCAATTAATTAATACTTGTCAGAACAAGAAAGTTCAGTAAAGGGATGGTATGCATCCACAGAAAGTAATAATTCCAATTTTCCTGTGAATAAAAGCTTCAGTGAAATGCCTAAAAACAATTGCCAGAAAAAAAATCTCCACAACTAATATAAGAAGATATAAGTGTGTGTGTGCACTGAAAGTTTGGATGTGAGCATATTGTGTGTGTAGTGTGTGGGAAGACACAGTCAGTCCAAATGTATATAAAATGGGAGGTCTAGACAATATATGAAATAAAATCCGTTTGATAAACTTTCACCGCATCAAAAACAACACTGAACTGTATTAATCAATGCACCAAATACAAAATATTTCACCTCCTCATCTGCCTGCAAAAAGGTTCTCAAATCATCACTTTGCTGAAGCTCATGATGCGATGCTATCCTATTCACAAATATATCTAGTGCTTGACGCCTCAACTCGATAAATTCAGCACTGAAACGAAACTTTTCTGCATTGAAGAAGGTAAAGTTAGTCCAATATGAATTTCAAAATGCATCAAACACATTCCTCATGCATCCATTTTTCCCACATTTCCTTTAAATTACATTTAGGTAAGCAGGCAAAATAGTAGGCTATATCAGAATGTAAAGTCTCATCATCAGGGGCAAAGGAAGACCGAGTCAGCAAACACAAAAAGTTGACTTCATGTTGTTTACATGCAATTTATGTTACAAGTTACCAATGCATTACAATTACCACGTGAAAACCTTTTCTACAGTTAATGACAAATTCAAATCTGGGTTCACACATAGCCTAGTGGTCCAAACATGGCAGATAATTACAATTACTGAAATATAAAAAGTTAACGAGTGGTAATATTATAAAAACAAATATTCTTAGGGACAAAGCAATATTTTTAAGACAGGATTTCCCCTCATTTGAAGTATCATGCTCTTTATTTATTTTTGCAGTCTCTCTCTCGGTAGCATGACAAAGATGAACTCACAAGCAAAGCTTCAACTTCAAATGGTGAAAATTGCATTGCAAATAACAATGAAGCAAGTGGTGAAAAGTATATGTCAAAGGGTGATGGTATCATGGAGAATTTCCTCATGTCAAGGTTTTTAGATTGATTCTTTTTGCTTGGCCATTCAAATGCTTGCAAACAACTCATGATAAATTAAGGGTACTGCAATGCTTGATTCTATGCTCCATATTTAGGCAAAATTTGCCTTCCTTTTCATATGAGGTCCTAAACCATCAACAATATCATCATTTTTTTAATAAAGATGGTAATAAAGAAGATACAATTGGGCTTCAACAAAATTTACAGTCTTGTGGTAAAAATACCTCTGTTGATTGAAATTTACAATTGGGCTTCATTTATTTTTCCATCAGTTTTTGCTTTTTTTTTTCAGTCCTTTTCTTTCTATGATGCTACAAAGATGTCCAACCGTCCATATAATTTTCCCATTCCAAGAAGAATCACAAAAGAATAAAGTTTGATGTGAATGGGATTGAACACGGTTCGGAGGAATCCGGAGATTGGAAAATTTCCGGACCAAAACCGAACTTCGGGGATTTCTAAAATTGGATCTCCAGAACTGAATCATGATATAATAATCTCCGTACCGAGCCGTCCCGATTTTTCAGAACAGTTCGGTGCGGAAATTAAGATTTAATGGAACGGTTCAATACAGAACGAGACAACGGATATTCGAAGAATTTGCATTTTTAAATAATTAAAAATATATTTTTTTCAACTTAAACCAATTGCATTGAAATTAAATCAGAATATATACAACAAAAATAAAAATCACTGAAATTACATTATACTTGTTTTCAACAACTACATAGCGTATAATTAAAGAAATTTGTTTCAAATCCACCAAGCTAAAATAAAAATTACACATTAAATAAATATTTGTCTTTAAAAATTTTATTAGAGTAAAATTGCTAGATTTATTTGGCCCTCATATATTTGGGTTTTTAAGTTTGGGCTTAATGGGTTTGACTAAGACTTATTTATTATATATATATATATATATATATATATATATATATATATATATATATTAAATAAAAAATCTTTTAAAATCGGTTATAATTTCAGTTATTTGGTTCGGTATAATACGGGATGGTTCAGTACGATTCTTAGTATGGATAACTAATGAGATTCAAAACCGTACCAAAAATAATTTTCGGTACGGTTCAGTTCGGAGAAAGTCAAACAGTCAACGGATATTTTCGATTCTGGATAATTTCGATTCGATTTTTCAATATGATTTGGGATATCCAAGTCCCGTGCTCAACCCCAAGTGAACGCAACACCTTATGTTCATGATGCAATTTGTATGAGTTCTGTTGATTGAAGATGGGAGTGGCTTTGACAATTTAATATCCATTGCTTTTAGTAATATTTGCTCAAGCAATATCCTCACCCAAAATGTTCTCAGGCATGCTAATAAAATTGTGAACTGCGACAAGATGCATCCACGATATGGATAGACCAAAGGAGCTACTCAAGAAAATTTTCAATCATGTGAAAGAAGGTACTATAAATTACTGATGCTTCCGTTCATGATAACTACACAATAAGTAATAATAGATTGAAAGAAAAATCTCAAAATAAAAATAATGATTTCCAGTTCTTACCTACAGCACTCTTCTCTGGAAGAGGAGGAATAAAAACACCTTTGTACTTTTCAAAAAGACGGTCACGTAACCAAACAAAATCACTGTAACGCCGAATGACAATCTTTTCAGGCCCTTGGTATTCAGGAAAATTTGTCTGCCAAAACAATTCCATAAACATCAAACTTTGACATAGAAGAATTTGTAAGACCTCGATCTTCTATGTCCAAAAAATAAGTAAAATAATTCCAAAGAAAAAAAAAACGAAAGAAATTGATAATACGTATCAAAATTATAATTGTTTACACACTTTGTATTACATGAAAATATGGAAATAAAGGCTTAAACTACTTGCTAAAAAAGACATCATATGATATTTAAGGATGCCATGCATATATTTTTCCATGAAGCCATATCATCCAGCTTAAGTTGAACAAAATTAAGATCATACTAACAATGAATAATCAACTTTAAAAGCGCATTAATTATGGCACTCGAGCCTTCTATCAACATATAGCATGAGACATTCAAAGGGATTGCTTGAGAGTCAAAACATGTTAACATAATCACACAAAATTCAAAGCTTTGACACGCAACAAAAACATCTCTAGAGAGGAAGCGTACGCACAGAAAACCCATTGCTTTTCCACTTTCACCACCACCAACATAAGAATATCAAGTATCAGCGCTCATTCACTTGCAGCACTAACATGATAAATCTTATCACTTCAAAAGCTTAAAAGCACTTAATGACAACTAGGCCAATCAAATCTCAAACTAAATCCGAATCCTACAGTTGAATTCAACAAGAATGCTCAGTCACCGGTGCGAATTATTGTCCTGGCTTCCATAACTCACTACACAGTACACACCAGCAAGCAAGCACTCCCAAATATAAGCCAAATGCTCAGGTTGAAATCAGCTGGAATCCAATCCAGAGATAGGATCGTTGCCTTCCCACTAGTTCAACCAATTCAAGCAGTTATAGTATCAAAACAGCCGAAACTACACACACTAATAGCAGCTTAGCTATAGATACTTAAAAAAATAAACCGACCCATAAATTAATCGACAGACCTAATCCCAATTCAATAAACTGGAGTTCAGAGACTGCTCAAAAAAAAAATAGCAAGAAAATTAGCAAGATTACCTTGGTAATGACGCGATACGAGATGTAAGACTGGACGCCATTGCCTAATTTCACAGGATCAGTCACCGAAACTGATAAGTAAGGCGACGATGATGGAGATCTAGGGCTAATAGAAGAACCTGACGAAGTTCTCTGCTGCTCCATTTTCACACCAACCAAACAAGATAAAAATCAACAGTCGAGCTAATTTTCCTAAAACTAACCGCAATTGCAAACAGAGAATGTAACCGGAGAGAACAAGAATGGCAGATTAGTAATTTACTGTGGTAATCATGGTCTAATTTATTACAGAAATCAATAGAATAGGACAGAACTGACTGTTTCTTTGTTATCCAATGAACATAAGAGATATGGTAGGTGGCGGAGTGAGCGGTTTCCGGCGAGTAAAGGCGGAGGAGCGACCTGTAGGTCCTCCGTCAACAGGGTATAACTGTGAGTCTCGCAGCGTGAACTTCAATGAAAAGATTGAACCGCGACGTGATTTCTAGTCGCCAACGTGGCGTGTACTTTAGTGCTTTTCGGTGAGAATTTGCGGTATGTGTTAAGTGTAAAATATGGCTCAGCATGGTTGGGCCTAATTTGGATTTAAAAATTTTTAGAATTAAATTGAATTTTGGATATTTTAATTTATAGATAATTGAATTTAGAGTAAAAATAAAAGAAAATTTTGTATTGTATTGTTTTGAAAATTTTGATACAATATAATTCGAGAATAAAATATTTTAATTTCAATTCAATATAATACGGAGATTTAAATATTTTAAAAAAATAAAAATATATAATTTGATAATTTATATAAATAAAAACAATCAAAATCTAAAATTTATTAATGATTTTAAACTAAAAAAATATAATTACTGTAAAAATATATAAATATAATTATATTAATATTTTACTTAATTCAAATAATTTTAATCTTCACTTATATACTACTTAAAACTAATAAATAATTTCTTATAAGTTATAACCACTTTTTAACTTTTTATACAAACTATTAACCTATTACAAATAATTTTTTATTAATAATATATTCCATGTTAATTAATAAAAGAATATTTTTAAATATTACAGTATTAGATACTAATAAAATTTTAATATAAAAATTTATTAATATCACATAAATATAATTACAATTAAAATGACAATATTACTGGACTTTCATATTAATACATTATATTTTTTTATTATTACTCATTAATTAATCATAACATATATTAATTTTTTTTTCTAAAACATATATGTAGTGAATTTAAAATGTTTAATTGTAATATATGGTTATATCTTAGTATTATTAAAACTTAATCCATATTATATTACTAATTTTTCATTAATACATATTTAATAAAGCTAATATTTAAGTAAATTATATAAATATCAATAGTTATATTAAATTAAATTGAGATATATACATTTATAATTATAAATTTATAATTCATCTAAATTTTATTTTGATATAATCTTAATATAATTTAATAATTAATATAATGTCATGTATAATCTTATAATTTTTGTATTATATTTACATTATTTAATTATCACTATTTATATATTATAAATAAAAAACTAAGAAATTTCTGTTATTTTGGTCAAATTCAATTCGGTATAGATCGGTTCAATTTGGTCCCGATATACCTTAATATCCAAAACCGTACCAAAACATTTCACTCGATCCAGTTCAGTTCGGGGAAAGTCAAAAAGTCAACGGTTCGGTTCAGTTCTTGATATTTTCGGTCCGGTTATTTGGTTCAATTCGAAACTTTTAATATCCGTGCTCAGCCCTAGTGTAAATTAGAGCTGCAATTGAACCAAACCGAACTGAGTCGAGCTTTAGTATGTTCAGGCTCCGCTCAATTTTTTTTTTTCCCGAGCTCGAGTTTTGAATCGAATTTGAAATCATATTCAAGTTTGGCTCATTTAAACTCAAACTGAGCTCAAGTTTGACTCGAGTTCAACTCGTTAATAAATTATAATTCAGCTAAGCTCGAATTCGATTCGTTTTGAAATTCGTTTATAATTTATCAAAATACTCAACATTCTAAATATTTATTTCTAATAAAATAATTATAACAAAAATATTTAAAACTAACATAAAAGTAAAAGTATCCAATTAGTAAAAAAAAAAATTCAATAATAAAATTTAGCATTATATGTACTATAAAGATATTACTCCCTCCATTTATTTTTATGTGTCGTTTTTTATTGTTTCACAAAGATTAAAAAATAATTAATTACGTTAAGTTCTAAAAATAAGATGACTAAATTACCCTCTATTGATTATAGAGTAATGAATAATATGTGTATTAATTATATAGTAGATAATAAGATATAATTGAAAAAGTAAATTAAAATCTTATTGGTTTCCTAAAGTGACAGATATTTTGAAAAAAAAAATTCATTCAAAAAACGTTATATAAAAAGGAATGGAGTGAGTAATTAATAAAAAAATATATTTTTAAATATTAGAATATTAGATTACATAATAATGAAATATTAGATTATGTTAATCAGGAATATATATATTTTAATCAAATTGAATTACCAAAAATTTTATAAGAGTATTAAAATATATATTTTTGAGTGTCAAAATTATTAAGTTAATAATAATAATAATCAAATTGTTCACGAGCTTATTATCGAGCTGTTCACGAACCTAATCAAGCCGAGCTATGCTTTGCTTAAACTCGCTTCGTTTATTAATCAAGTCTTAAAATAATGTTCAAATTTGGCTCATTTATAAAATTCAGTTTTATACTGTTCAAGTCCAAACTCACTCTCTATAAAAAGCCCACTAAAGTTCCACCCAGCCTGAATTATATATTTTTTTTTAAAAAAATTCAGTTTTTCACTAACAAAATTTACCAAATTTGCTTAAAAACTAACTAATTTTATACTAAATAAATAAAATTATATAAATACATATTGAAATTTTAAAGTCTAAACAAAAAATTAAAACACTCAAGAAATTTCAAATATATATATTGTTAATATACCTTATAAAGTCGGACCGAGCTCGACTTTTAAAATATGTGATTAGGCTCGCACGCAAAATTTACGAGTTTTAATCGGGTTCAAGTCAGGCCGAGCTTATAAGCAATATACCTTATCCAAACCTTATAATTTTGGGATGGATTTGGATGGGCCGGGTGGGTACCCGAGCCCATGAACATGTCTATCTTAAAGTTTCAATTAAACTTAAAAATCACTTAAAATGATAAGTTAAAATAGTGATAAAATTTTTAAATATTTTTACAATTTAAAAATTATCTTAAAAATCTCAATTAAACTAAAAATCACTTAAAATTGTAAGTTAAAATTTTTAACTTAAAAGTTATTAGATTTTTAAATATTTTTACAATTTAAAAATCATATCACTTGTTTTATTTAGAACTTAAAATTCAATACATAAATTTTTAGCACTTAATTTTCAATTTTACCAAACACTCCCTTAGATAGTATTACTCACCTCCAAAATAAAAAATAAAAAAATTTAGATATTATTACTGATTGCATGATTTAGAGTAATTAGGGTCATCTCCAACCCACTGCATTTTTTGGTTGGAAATGCCATTTTGCCGTTGGATTTTGCTCCAACGGAGCATCAATTTTCATGCAAATTATGGTGTGGTCTATAGAATTACGCCAATGTGCAGCGCCATTTCACTTTTTGCATTTTGTTTTTTATTTTTTTATTAAAAAAAACCTAATTTTTGTTTTATTTACCAAAGAATGGAAAAAATTTTCATTTAAGTCCTATATTTTAATTTTTTTTTACTTAATCGAATATGATTTCAATAAAAATTTAAATATAAAATAAAAAATATTTAATAAAAATATATAATAACTAATACAAAATGCATATACCTGTTGTAAATCGGCTTATTAGCTCAGTATATTAAAGACAATAAGGAGAGATATAAAGCAACAAAGTAAAGAGAGAGAGAAAATATGTAGAGAGTAAAAGGGGCTCCAAACTCTTATTATTAGATTAACTCTAGCTTCCCTTATATAGAGGAATAGTTAGGGTTTAGTGTATACAACATTACTGAAATAACCCTATACTATAATCTCTTT
>CATKHJ010787381.1:0-10550 GCA_949750685.1 Vernicia montana | reverse complement strand
GACATTTATGGTATATAAGTATATATGTTATCCAAAGTTATATGAGCTAGAGTATACAAAATCCCTTTTGTGTACATATACATATTTCACTAATGTTATGTTCCTTTGATACTAAACCTATAGTATCTAATATTTTCAAATCTAATATTCCTTCATGATATATGAATAATTGATTTTACAAGCTATTTGAATATAAATATTTGATTATGAGATTCCTATTTATATAAGTAGTTCCAATAATATAAGTGTAAGTTTTTACTAAATTTTCGAGTCCAACATACCACGTACATTATTTTCTATTCCAAAACCTTATGTGAATAAAGAACTCAATAATTCCAAAATACTTCATTGTTTTCTGTATATGTATACATAATCTATATATATATATATATATATATATATATATATATATATATATATATTCAATGTTTGCTCTATGTAAAACCAAAGTCAATCTTTATGAATTATTGTTCTAAAAATCAATTGTATAAGATCCCTAATGCAAGGTACTATAAAATATGTCCATATAATTATAAGACCCAAATGTCCATAAGTTAAAAGTTACAAGAAATCATGTGTACTTAAAGTGGAAACCTCTAAAATCCATGAGTCCAAGTTCTAAACATTATTCATAAGTTCTTGAATGATAAAGTTCATTTGTTAATGTGAATCTTATATTCTTTCATTCTACGAATATAAGTGCATGTGCCAAGTTATAAGAAAATATGAGCCATCCTTGTGAGCTAGCCTTGAAATATCTAGCCTCACAAGTATGGTAGTATATTATTTACTCACTGAGTTATCTCATTAGTTGTTATTAAATGTTTTCAAGTAGCAGCATAGTGAGTAAGTGGTTCCTCAAGCATCATTTCTACTTGAGGATTTCCTTATTAAAGTAAAGTGTTAATCATTGTGTATATGTATATGCTAAAGTTATTTTAGTAAGCTCCATGGGTGTTAAAAGAGTATTGTAATTGATATGTTTATAGTAAGTGCTATGTGAAGAGTTTGTGTATGATTTAAGTGATAAATATTATGAGGCTATTGTTGAGTATGTAGAGAACATGTGAAAACAAGTTCTGATCTTGGAATATGATATGATGTAATGCGATGAGATGATTATGGTTTAGTTGCATGATACTATATTGGATTGTATAACAAGTATGGGTTCTACGGGTTTTCGGTCGCCTTATGCCTACCCATGCCCTAGAACCATCATGACTCAAAAATTGAGTCGTGACACCTATTCCCAAATGATGAATCCAATGAATATTTGCAAGTTCTGGGAAAAGACAAGTACAAATCTACCACAACCTTGACCTTATAAAAAGAAGCCTGGTAGGAAAGCTAGAAATAGGAGAAAGGAAGTGGGAGAGGTAGGTGCAAGTGGATATAAGCTTTCTAGAAATGGGAAAATCATGACTTGCAGGGTGTGTTTCAACAAGGGACACAATAAAAAAGCATGTCCAGTCATGAAAAGAAGGAAGAATGAGCAACCTGGGAATGTTCAATCTGTGCCTCAACAACACCAAACTAGCCAAAATGGAGAATCTCAAGTGACTCAGGCAGTGAGTTCCTTATCATAATTAATTTATCATTTAACTCTTAGTATTTTGTTACATTGTTTTATACTAATTTTTATTCTTTCATATTACAGGAAACAAGTGTTGGTGTGAATTTGCAAGTTCAAGATGCTGCAAATCAAGTGCATGATCAGTCTAACATATCAAGATGCATAAGAGACAAAGGAAAACATCAAGCTCAGGTATTTACTTCATACTTCATACTATAAATTTTTATTTATTTCATACTTCTAGCTATACATTTTTTATTATAATTTGCAGGCTCAAACTGTTACAAATCAAGTGAATTCACAGTCTACCATATTCAGGTGCACAAGATCAAAAGAAAAAGCTAAAGCTCAGGTAATAATTGGTTGTTAATAATATAATTATGCTATTGACTATTCATTACTTGTTTTGTTTATTGAACATTTTCAGGTTGAGGATACAACAAATCCAGTTACTGAACCATGTGAATAAGAAATGCTAAATCCAAGTCAAGAAGCCTGTAAAATTCTAGAAAGAATCAATTCAAATAGCCTATAAGACCTTGGATCAATCCCTAACAGTAGCATTTTACCTAAAAAATATAGAAGCCCAGACAGATTTAGTGGCAAAGTATTTTGTCCTAGGAGACCCAGCAAACCTAGATACATACTTGGTTTAGCCATACAGCCACCTGCTGGATATGGAGTCTTCACAGATATAGACACAGGGACTGTAGCTGTAAATGTAACATTTTCTTAACTCTTTTTCATTCTTTTATAATTCACTTGTCATATGTGTAATATTGATTGTTGTTTTATGCTTCATTTTCTTAACTCTCTTTCATTTTTTGTACATCCATATGCAGCCTAAGATGACTGCTTATCAAAGGGTGATCTACACTGAGTGCATAGTAAGAACTGTATATGAACTTGAGCCATCATTCATGACTGATAGAAAGCAGGGATTCAAGAAATGGGGAAAGCAATTCATCACGATAAATCACTTGGAGGTATTAGTTTAGTTTAATTTTCATTTGGTGTGATATTGCACATTGTGGTGAGAGGATATTTGATTGAGCAATTCATTGTATGCTGTAGTAGAATAAGCAAAAGAAAGTGAAGCAAACTGTGGGAGCTGCCAGAAAAAGGAAACTTAATTCAAGCAATAATTATCAAGCAAGGAACAAGAAGAAAAGATCCAAGGTTGGACAAAGTAGCAACATAGAACCATCACATCCAAATTTAACCCAGGAATCAACTGCTAGGGGATCAAATTGATATATCGTGCTCTAATATTGTCATTTATTTTTGTCCTTGTAATTTTATTATTATGGGCAAACAATACAAGTCCATTTTGTATGTATTGAATACATTAATTTTGTATGTTTAACTTCTTAATTCTTAATGAAATTCAAGTTGATTTATTTGTCACTTCTATTATCTAATATTGTTCTAGTGCAAATACATTCAATGTGCAATTGTGCAATTCTATTGTGAAATAGCTTTTTTTTTTCGGCCTAATTAATTATATGCAATTCTATTGTCCAAGTGACTTTTGAAGGAGATAATTTGCTGCACATTTCATTCACAGCTCATTCAGACATTTTATCAAACACATTCTATGCATACAACATCATTACCCCATATCAACATGAACAACAATATTTCACACCAAATTTAATTGCAAACAACACATATAAATTAATCCATTTAACAAAACATCATCAATTTTTACAATACAAAATACAATTAAAGATACCCCTAATTCAATATTTTCTTGCCTACTGTTAACTACACTTCAATGACCAGCAAGCCTATTGCTTGAAAAATGAAAAGAAAATGGAGAAAATTGTCCATACCCATAATCACTTGTCCCTTCTCCAGCTCCTATCCCTTTCATCTTCGACATTTTGTCACTCTATGCAGTAATCCAGGTATAATTAGCTTTGCCCGTTAAAAAACCTCAGGATCAATCCATCTGAAATATCCACAGCCTCCATTGCGTTCACCAATCTCACAACACAGAAATCTCCTACATGGTTTATTTAACTTAATTGGGATTTTTGTTACTGTTTCACAAAGCCATGTCAACAGCCACGTCATTTTCCACTAAACCTATCAGAACGTGATAAATGTCCCATTTATTTCTCTCGCATCCATGTAAGCAATTTGTTGAAGGTTACCGGTTAGAAACCTACAAATTACACTTGATTGTGAGTTTTTAACATGTTGAGACACTCAATTGAAACTTTTGAATATTTAAATACTAAATTGTTCTATTGTGCCAAGTTGAGACACCAAATTTATCATTTTACCTTTAAATTAATTCATTCTACCATTGTTTGTTTTACAATTCTGCTAATTCTATAACTTTGATTTTTTTACAACAACGTGGTACTAAATTTTCAATTTTAAGGCATTAATTGTCTTACTATATCCATTTCAATATGGTTTGCAATTGTACAGTCGTAATGATAATCATCTTGTTTCTTATTGTGATGTTGATTGGACCAAGTGTTCTGACGATACATGACAATTTATCTCTAATTTTTTTATTTTTCTATATTCTAATTTTATCTAATGGTCTGCTAAAAAGGAACTTAAAATTGCTCGCTCAAGTGTGAAAGCAGACTACAAATCTGTCAAAGAAGTTGTAGCTGAAATTATTTGGATTGGATTGAACATTTACTTAAGCAGTTAGAGCTAATTTGACATTGCTTTTTCAAAAAGCTGATTTTAGACAAAATTTCAAATATAAGTTTTATTGAAAATCAACTTTTGACCTATAAATGTTAAATGACAAGTAGTATTATTCATTGGCTCCGTCAGACTAATTCCTTATTCTTTTGTTCCAAAATCAGATTTTTGCAAACGTAATACCAAACTGGCTTTCTGTCCAACCCAAAATTCTGTTCACGTTGTGGATTTTGATAATATGAGAACATGTACGGTTGATAATCCCAGTATATCATGCAAAATCAAAACATAGCCCCCTTTGAAAACTAAAATTTTATAAGAATTCAATTCAAATAAATTTTTTTCTATTAAATTTTATATTTTGAAAAAGATAATTTATAAAATTTAATTTTTTTAGTATAAAAAAGAAATGATTTCAAAATAAATAAAAATTATATCATTTCATAAAAATTTAATTTAATTAAAATTTTATTTGTCATCATATTACACAAATATATATATATATATATATATAATCTCCTAAAATTTCAATATTATGAGTTATTGTTAAATAAATATAAGTAATTCAAAAAAACAAAACAAATTAAATTAAATTTATTATTTATATACATAATATTTGAAATAATTTTTGCACAATAATTCAATTCAATTCTATTGATAGAATTGAATTGAATTGAATTTTTTCAAATGAGTTTTTCCAAAGAGAGCCATAAAGATATATAGATGTTCATTTTGTTCGGGAGCAAATGGTTCTTTACATGTTTGCCATATACCAACTGCGAATCAATTGGTTGATGTTTTTACTAATTAAGGGAATATTTGTTGCAATTGGCGTGCACTTTGTGCATTCTTCGTCACCATGCAAAGATTGTGGGGAATGATAAACAATTTCTGAGAATTTGAACTTTGTAAAGATTGTATCTGTCTTCTCTCATAAATCATTTGTAACCATATGATTGTAAGCACCTATATATAGTGGAATGAGTATTAGGATCCTCAATCAATTTGAGCTATGATTTCTTTGTTTCTGTTCAGATGCAAAACGTACAGAGCAATCAAGCATGTTACCATCTACCATTGAGTATTTAAGACCATATAAGAGAATAACATACAAAGAATATATCAAATAAAATGTCAAGCATTTCAAGATTATCAATGTTTAATAAAATTAATATTACTGTCCTTGCATATTATGAGCTCCATTTTAACAAAGATTACCTCTTTATGCCAGCATGTACTTACATAGTGCTCCAAAACAAACAGATTCATTACATCTTTGAACATGTATTGTGGTAGGATTGACATGACAAGAGGCTTAAGCCCACCATGGAGCATCTCCAGTTCTGAAATCTGTTTCAACCCATGGGACAAAGACCACCTTCCCATCATCTATATCGGCATGAGCCAATGCCAGTGACTGCGCACCGACAAAGTAGAATTGAAGTTGGTTATTGCCCAGCAAGAAAAATCATAATAATATGGAAAGAACAGATTCAACTATAGACATGCTCCAATAACATTACATAAGATATTATCTATACTAGGTATATTGTCCAAAACTGCACAAACACACATGACAAATTGATCACATTGTGTGGGAAAGTATCATCTATGTAGCAAACATAAGAGATAATTTGGTGTAGTATGCTGAAAAGATCAGTGGCTAACTGTAGCAAACTGTTATTGATGTCGATCAATGATTCTTTCGACAATTTAGAACATAGAATTAAATCACGTGATAAAAAGAAAGATAAAAAGAAGTTCCACTGCACTTACCAGAGGAGCAGGTCCTCTGACAACTCTTCCTTGGTCATTGTACTGAGATCCATGGCAAGGGCAGATGAATTTATTTTCAGCAGCATTCCAGGGGACAACACATCCAAGATGTGTGCAGACTGCATTAATTCCATAAGTTGCGAGAGTTCTGTCTTTCTCCACAACAAGGTAGGTGGGATCTCCCTGATTGTTCACAAAATAACTCAAATTAAATTATTCTCAGCATTTGATATACTTCAACTTATAGTGGAAAGAACAGATTAACATATAGTTAATTATTCAATAAATAAATATTTCCTTCAATTAGTCTTGGAAATAAGTATTTGTCTCTTCCAACTTAAATGCTTATTCTCTAATTCTGTTATAGGTCAAAGATATATATAGAAATTCTTTAAAGGGGATGGAAGACTATTAGGATTCGAATCAAACTCCTAATCTCCTATATTATGAGACAGCCACTCTATTCGAATCCTAACACCGACTAGCTCAATAGCGTCAAATATATGATGTTCAAAATATCAAATTTGACATTACACCTTTTCTTATTATTTTTAAAAGATTTTCACATTAAGTCTGCTCAAAAGAATAAAAATGATTTTGGTTTTCAAACACTTTTATATATTAGGTTACGCCTATTCTTGCTAATGCTCAGTAAACCATATCAATAAAAATGATTTTGGTTTCCAAACACTTTTATATATATTACCTTTAATCCTTGAGTAAGGGTTCGGTCACCAGGACCATGAGTCTTAAGCCATTGTTCTGCAATGACATCATTTCCAACGGCATCCTTGGCAATGATACCACCTCCAGCACCTCCAGTCCTGTTAATTAAAGTTTTCCAATCAAAATGAAGGAAAGGAAATTTGTGTCTAGCAGCATCCCAAAAGGATGGTGGCTTACTTTCACCTATGCAAGGTTAACCATTTAATTGCAATGAGAATTAACTAGGAATCACAAATTTAATTAAAAATCTGTTTGGATAGATGATCATTTGAATGATTATGAATTTGAATTTGAGCTCAAGTGCAAAATCATAAAAAATAAATGTTGTGTCAAATTTCAAATTTACAATCATTTCAAATGATTATCCAAATGGTCCTTAAAACATTTTACAACTTGTTTCCAAGAAAAATTGCTTAATTTCACCTATGGTTATTGAGTTTATTGCTAAATTTCAATATGACTCCTAAACTTCAATTTATATAAATTTCTTAGTCATTGTGTTAATGCACTAATTACTGAAAAAATAAGATACTTTTAATTGTAAAAAAAATGTTTCAGAAAGAACAATTCATTATAACCAAAAAAAAAAAAGTTACATAAACTTCTAACAAAATCTAAGCAAGATGACATTAGAAGGTTATTAAGTTCAATTCTCAATTAGAAGTCATTTATATAAATTTATCAATTAAAATACAATTAGATTATTATATTAATAAAAGAGAATATTAAATATAGAATTAACTACTTACCCAGGTGGGACAAAGAAGTAGGTGTAAGGAAACAACATGTAACCAGTGGGGAGGGAAATAGCACCGAGAAGAAGAAGATTCATGAGCTGCCTCTTACCCATGTCAGGAACTCTATCAGCAGGAATACTTGTGGCCTGGCAAGTGAGTCTCATTGCTCTGTCTTTGGTCCTCACCATGTGGGTCGTCCTTGTTGGCTTCACAAACACAGCATTTGTAGGTGAGAAGATGCCGCTCTTGCGTGAGCATAGCTGTGAGGGAGTTACAGGGGATAGAGTAGAGGAAGCCATCGATGATGATGAGAATTTTGGTAATGAAAACTTTTGTTATTCAGGAGATTATATTTTTATGGAATTTAGAGTAGGAATTTGCTTAAAATAACAACGGCCACAACTGTAATAGATAAGGCATACTCCACGGCATAGCCACATGTTTAAGATAATTTTAACGGGAGGTGAAATTCGCACTCTCCTTTTACTTTTTTGCACTTTTTTTTTTTTTTTTTAACATTCAATTTGATTATAATAATAAGAAAAAAAGTTTAATTAAATTTTATTTTTTATTTATTATTTTTATTCACAAATATATATACATATAAATATATATTTTTATTTTTTATTTTTTATTCACAAATATATATATATATATATATATATATATATAAAATTTTAATAATAAAAACATATTTAATAAAAATATTATTTATATACAAGAAAATATTATTTTATATATATAAAGGAATATTTAAGTAACATTTTTATTTTTTAGTTCTCATAAGAAATGAAAACTTATGTGCTAAAAAAAATAATAAAAGAAAACTTATGTTCGATTTGCATAAAAATGATATTTATACATATTTTTTTAAAAAATATATATTTATTAAATATAGAGTTTTTGTATAAAAATTAATATAAAATTTTCATTTTTACATATTATTTGTATAAAAATTTTCATTTTGTATAAAAATTAATATAAAATTTTCATTATTCCTACAATTATTTTATATAAAGAAATGCTCATGCATTGTGCCAAATAGAAAATCAATCTCATAATCATCCAATGATAGAAATTAGTTGATAAAAACCACACTAAACCTCAATCTAGGAAGCCAACCCCTTCCCTTAAGTCTCTTATTTCCGAACATAGGGTCACTGTGAAACCAACTCAAACCAGGCCAAACATCATCCATATAATCATATCTCAATGATCATAACATACTCATAAGCGTAATAAGAACTCTATGTGGTCCTATGTCATCCTAATCCCATCCAAACATTCACAAGTAATGTGTAACATAATCTTAATGCAACATTTACAATCGAATGCTAGGATGTCTTTATGTAGTCATAATGCATAATTATATACATATATAAAAATACACAATAAATGCAACGCATGATAAGCAGGAAAACATATTAGAAAGTATCACTCACAAACTTAATGGATCTAACTAGCTCTTCTCAGAGCACTTGCTTTCTGGTAGTTAGGAAGACGTCTGAAACGCCTAAACTGGACAACAGATGAAGTACATTAGAATACAGACAACTCTAACTTTAACCTTTACAACTATACTGAAACGACCATAAATATTTTGTCAAAATTTCAGCAAAGTCTTCCCTATAACTAGAACATTTCCCCGCTGAAACAAAAGAAACAAGCACTTTTAAATAGCTTGTAGGGCTCATAACAATCAATAACAACTCATGCTTCGCACGGTGTGTTCTTCTTCCTCTAGTGGAGTTTCATGTCGGAATTTGGTGTGTTGGCTTGCCGGGAGGTGGGTTTCTCGATGGTGGTGGCAATGCAACTCACCGTTGACCAGAGGTGGGGTTATCGATGTTGGCAGTCTTCTCTCTCTCTCTCTCTCCCATTTCTGCCCTTTTCCAAAAACACAGACAACCTCTAATTGGTTGTCCTTAAGTCAATCAGAATTGTCCTTATAAATATGTATATATATAAGGGAAAGTGATAGTAGTATATGCCCTAGGAGCCATATAATAGTTATATAATAGTAGATAATAATTTCCAATGGCATTATAAATATATTCTTTATATGAAAGAGTTTCATATTATTGAATATAGTCCTTAAGTAATTTGTAAAAGAATCTATTCTTAAGTGTTGAGAATATGAGTGACAGATCACTCTTAAACAAATACTTTAAATATGTTTATGGTCATAGGATTATTGACTGGACATCATTAATCCGGAAGACCATTACCTCTGTTTGTTTTCTATAATCAGTATAAGATACTTTTAATTATAGAGGCAGTGAGTAGTATGTTGCTTGACAAATGATGTCGATAAAAACATGTAGATATTCATTGGATGAATAGTCAAATTGTGATGTTAGATGATAATTATATGGAGTTTTACTACTTGTCAATTATTTATCATCTAGGTCATAATAGTGCATATAGTCCTTTGACTTGAGGGACACTGTATTTTATATATATGTGATTAAGATTTATTATTGCTTACATAGACGTGCTATTCATGTACGGATATATGGCATGTGATTGTTCTAATCAGTTATATATGGAGGTAAGTTGTTCTAATTAGTTATATATGGAGGTAAGTAATCGCCAAGAAAGAATTCATTACCTTGAGTAAACGAGGTTAAAATCCTATGTTATCTGGTTATTCTTGATACCAAAGCCCTTAGCCAGGACAAGCAGATTCATTCGAAAGAGTTTCTAGTAGGAATCTAATTATATCAAAAATTAGAATCGAGATAATAACATATGATCGAGGCATATTAGGATTTGACATAAACCATTATCCTAGCTGAGATTGAGATCTTTAATGAAGGGATTAAAATGCATGATAATTTATGATCGATGGACCATGTAATGTTTAAAGTAATTGATAAGTGCTTAATTGAATACATTTTACCCTTTGTTCTTAATGAATTTTATCCTTAAATTGAGTTTGATTTGTTTGTTTAGTGTTTTCCAGAGTTTGTTTAGGAATTTCATGTTTTAGAAGGCCATGAATCAAAGTTATTGAAATCACGAAGATATGACACGAATTTGAGGCATTTTGGGAGGATAGAATT
>CATKHJ010787277.1:0-14250 GCA_949750685.1 Vernicia montana | reverse complement strand
GTAGTTGTACTCCATTGATTGTTTTGGATTCATTCATTGTTTTCTTTCGTTAATGAATCCCATTGAGAGATTGTTAATTATTCTTGGATTCATGCATTATATCTTTTGTCGATGAATCCCATTGTAATAACATGATCATCTGATTGTTCAAATCAATTGTAAAGCTTCGAACTACTTTATTCGCTTACCTTATATGGTATTTAGCCGGCATAACATATTGTCATCGTGTATTCACTGAGATTTTATATCTCACCCCAAAGTTATTTGTTTTTTTTTCAGGTGCTATAGAGGTTGAGACGAGGTAAAACTCAAGCTTCATCTTCTCGCTTGGGGGTTACTCCGTCCATATTTTCTTTTATCATTTTGATTTTGTCACAATGAATATGTATCTCCAAGAGTTAAAGTCTACAGTTCCATGGTTATTGTGATATTGTATATGATGGTTGAATTATGTAAATTCAATTGGGATTGTAATATATGACATATTACTTTATGGTTGATGGAATTCCTTTGATGAATGGATGTGGATTGTTATAGTAATGTGTTGGGGTTCTGATCTGGGAATCGTATGTGCATGATTGGTTATAGATTAGTATTGGGTTCTACGGATTTTCGGTGGCCTTACGCCTACCCATGCCCTAAAACCATCGCGGCTCGTAAGTTAGTCGGGTCGGGTCGTGACAAAAACCTAGTGCTATACCTGTTGAAGTTAGTCATAAACTTAGGCACTATGATGATAATTTGTTGAAAGATCCTACAGAGTATAGGTAGCTTATGGGGAAATTAATGTATTTAACATTGACAAGGCATGATATAAGCTATGATATCCATGTGTTGACTCAGTACATGGATAAATCAACACAACCACATCTTCAAACAACTTTTAGAGTTCTGAGATACTTGAAAGCTTCAACTAGTCAAGGTATTTTATTGTTAGCTCAATCAAAATTAAGGTTGAAAAGCTATTCTAATAGTGATTGGGTAGGATGTATGGAGACCATGAGATTTTTGACAAGCTTTTGTGTGTTCCTTGGTATTTTTTGATAAGCTGGAAGTCAAAGAAACAGTCTACCATTGCAAGAAGCTCTGTTGAAGCTGAATATAGAGCCATGGTTGTTACTACTTGTGAAGTAATATGGTTAATTTATTTACTTAGGGATTTTGGAGTTGAGCATAAAGAACCAGTTGAGCTATTCTGTGATAACATGTCTTCCCTACACATATCTAAAAATCCAGTCTTCCATGAGAGGACCAAACATATAGAGCTAAATTGTCATTTTCTAAGGGAAAAGGTTCTTGCTAGTGTAATTCTTCTTATACATTTGAAGAGTGATTCACAAATTGCAGATATATTTACAAAGGCTCTTCATCCAACTCAATTTAACAACCTTTTAAGCAAGATAAACATTCATAATCTGTATGCTCATCTTGAGGGGAGTATGAAGATAAAAATAAAAAGGAAAAGCATGTTGAAACTGAGTCAATTTCTGCTAGTTAGTTTGTTAGGCTATTTTTATTATTTTTTTTTTCTCTTTCTTAGCTGGCAGTAGCTTAGGTTTGTATATATGTAGCCTTTCTCTTCTTTATTTCTGAGTTTAGTAATTTGAATTCAATCAATCATTTTCAATCAATATGTTTCTTTGTGATAAAAAGTAATAGAAGAATTCGAGTTGCCATTATCCATGGAATGATAAGAATGGTTGTAACTGTGACTTCAGCTTACAAGGGTTATTTGGCTGTAGGCCTTGGTCCATTGTCGGTATAGGAATCTCTATATATTAACTTGAAATATTAACAATAAATAGTGGGAATGAAAATAACACAACAATTGAATAAATACTTCTTGATAATTCTTTATTTGTCTACATTTTCTAATGTTTTCCAGACAAATTGGATTATAAATAATTCTAGAATAATACAAATTTTTTTTTATTTTGTTTTTTTTATTTGTTTGGCAATTGAAGAGCATGAGATTCAAAAGAATTATTGGACTGAGCACTCTATTGATTAAATTGTTGAGGCAATGATGCTTGGGATGGAAAATTTGTTGATTTAATTGTTGAGGCAATGATGCTTGGGATGGAAAATTTTTTAAAAATTTATTAATGAAATTTGATTTTGGTTGAGATAGAAAATTTAAGTGTAAAAGAGAGACATTTTAGTCTTTTTATAAGTCTTTTTATAGGATTTTAATGGTAAAAATGAATAGAAAGACTAAAGTATTAGACAGAATCAAAATCGATGGACTTTTTAATTAGTTTCTCAAAAAAAATAGAGATAAGTTAATTAATTAGGTCAAATTTTATGGATTAAATAATAATTTATCTTTTTTTTAATATAAAAAAGATTAAAAATTAAATAAATAAATAAATTGAAGATCACATTTCACTGACTCAACTTGATTATTTCCTAATAGAATTGCACATATGTGCAAGTATGTTGTACGGATGTTTGATGTGTGAACAAATGGAATGATGGCCGTTGGATTGGAAATTGGTGGTTGTGATATGTTGCGGTTGTGTAATCAACTACACTTGAATCTTAACTCCTAAGCAAAGGACTGGGGAAAGACCCAACTTGGCCTTAAATTTTACCTAAAAATTCAATATAGGTGCAAATTTTTTTTTTTCAATTATACCCTTAACGTTTAATTTTGGCTCAATTTAAGATTTTCCAGCAAATTAACATTAAAAAAAAAATGAGCATTTATTAAACCAGTTCAATCAGAATCTCATTTTTTTTTTCTTTTTCCATTTATCCTTTCTCACATTAACAATGACTTAATAAATATTGAATATTATATAATATACATAACTTAATAAACTTTTATTAATAATTACAAGAAAATTAAAATTAATATTTTTATACAAATTTATAAGTTAATTATTAAAATAATATTAATCAAATTGCAAAACAATAATTTCATTTAAATTTAAAATTTTACAATATTAATGTTGCATAATAGTCAAAATATAATTCTAAATTATAAGTATTTTATATATTGATGTAAATTAAATTGGAATAATTTTGGTGAATATAAAAAATTAATTTGAGAGATATAAATTTTATTGTTACTAAAAGAAATTATGATAAAATAAACAAAATAAACTTTTATAAGATTTTGTATGTATAATAAATATCTATATCTATATCTATATATATAAAATTGCGGAGATGTAAAAATAACTTCTCCCTTGACACAAATGGTTAAGGAAGATATAAAACCACCAGCGCATGTTCGAAATCATTTTTTATATTTTCAAAATTTCACATATATATAAAACCACAACTGATTTTTCGGCCAATTCATGTGGGTTTATACTGGTTTGGTGTGAAAAAAGGTTTTTCATATAACTCGGACTGGCATTAGATCTACTTCCCAATTAACTCAGTCCGACTGGCTCGAATCTGACAACACTAGTTACAAAAGACCCAAGCCCTACGAGTCAGACTCAACCTCAACCCAATTCGAACCCAACTTCGACCCGATCTGAAACCCTACCCGATCTGAAACCCTGTACATGCCTAGGTTCAAATGCAGTGTTGCAGACAATAGCATGTTTCTTCTCCACTCTAATCAAGGTATGGCCTTGTTTTTGCTTTATGTTGACGAAAGTGTTCTTACAATATCAAATAATTTTGTCAAGAAAGAACTATATACTTTTGTGCATAAAGTAAGATATAATCAAATAGAGAATTCAGTAAAATAGTTATTGTACATATGCCACAAGGCCACAACACAGATTTTAAGTGGAGATTCAATATAAAGAAAAAACCATATGCCAAACTCTAAATAAAAACTTTATTCTAAAATAATGGAAAAACAAAGAGAATCTTTCCTATATTAGACCATACAAAATAACAGGCAACTTGAAAATGGAGAGAGATTTGATAAAACAATAGCTCTTGCACTTCCCAAAACACACTGGTTTCAAACTAGTTCCTTACTATTTTTATCTCGAAGACCTCACTCCTTTTATGTTTTTTAGCTCTCAAAGTAAATATTTTCTCAATTTCTCTCATGTCAGCTCCTTTAATTTCTTATAAACTCTCTTCCTCTAATTATTTTATTTTATTTTGTTTTGTTTTACTTTATTTTTATTTTAAAGGTTTAGTTAAGCCTCAAGAGTGATAGAGGAAAACCACTCCAAATCTCCTCCTTTCGACTGTATGGAGCTCACACATGCTTGCTATTCTTCGACAGAGAGTGTGATGCTTGCTATTCTTTGACAACTCTCTGTCTTGTCTTTAGGCAAAGATTTGGTTAACATATTCAAACCATTATCATTATCATTACCATAAACAAATATGAACTTATTATCAAACCAAAGACAGATATTGCTTTTGCATTGCATCTGCAATGAAAATTGCAAGTGAATCAAGCTAAACTGCACTTCAAGGTAAACAAATGTTACAATAAAAGGCATCTTAGCCAATTAAAAAATGTAACTCATAAAGAAGCATAATTACGTGGTAAGGCGATTAATAAATATGAATGAGCTACTAGTGGGAAAAAATGTATACATAAAAATGGAAAACAGAAAAGAATAATTGATGCTATACAAGTATGGTCCAACAAAAAAGATATCTTTGGGCTGCTGAAGATAGTTACCTCATATTTTGAAATATAATAAGCAATGCCACACAGAATCTGTAGCTCCTTTCCTCTCAAATGTTTAGTGTCCTTCTCTTTGTTCTTTGATTCAAATGATAAACTTCTTTGCAGATTTTGTACAGTATTAAGTACCTTTTGGAATCCGATTCTTGTTTTGTTGATATTACTACTTGCCCTGAAGCACTTGGACAATCTCCTCTGCTCTTGATTCTATGCCCTTGAGATATTCATTAAGAATGCGCTGTTGATAAGAACCTCCCTCCTAAGGGAAATAAAAAAGAAAATGAAAAATGGATAATGTTAGAAAAGAAATGTGCTACCATGTATGTGTGTTTTTGTTCGAGTGAGTGAGGGAGAGAGAGACAGATAGATCTGGTAATCAGAAAGAATGATGGTATATAAATGATAGAGATCCAACATCCACGGTTTTCTTACTGTTCTGATCAACATCCGCTCAATTCTTTTCTTAATGACAGCATATAATTCATCAGGAGAAATTTCTCCTTTGCCAACAGTCATGCCATTAATCAAAAGCTTGTTCCACTCTTCTTCAGGAGCTGCAGGAAACAAAATGTCTGTAAGGAAGGCAGGATGCTCATAGACAATCAAAATCATCCTACGTAATTTTTTTGACAGTCTACACTTGATCAAAATGCATAGACAATGTTATGCATATAGGAGCGTAGGTCAAATCTTATCCATGTACGATTCAAATTGCAGTAACAACCTGTATTTGGGGCCTAAAGTCTAACAAGGTTTTGAGAAAAATCTGAACTTGTGAATCCATCAATTTTGAAGAGACTATAAAGAAAAAAAATTATGATAAAAAAGTAAAAGATAATACCAATAGGCTACATTAGAAACATTAAATCTATTAATAGGTGGTCTAGTGTAATCCATATCAGTATGTAATCCATATCAGTATGTCCATCCCATATTCACCTTTCCACTCTTGTGAAATTCTAGAAATTGACATTCAATAGGACTACCTGAAGAAACAATCTTCAAGTACCTAAATAATCCTTTTGATTTAATTCTGAAATCAATGGTATACAACAAAATAGATAACACAAGTATTTAGGACTTTGACTTCAAGGTGAACTCATGTAAGGCTTAGAAACACATTTGCTGTGTAGTATAAAGGTTAAGACAGGAAATCAGCAACTTCCTAACCAAGTTTTACTTCAAAAAGAATGATGGAGCTCTAGCTGAATATAATAACCACAAAGGCAATTTGGATCTCAATGTTGCACTGCCAGACATCCTGCATCTATACTAGACAGGCATCCACTTGCATGTGTTTGACAGAACATATAATTCTTTTGGCTTCCTATTCAATGCATGTTGTGTGTTCCTTCCACACATTGCAACATCCACAAAAGGGATAATATGTGCAGGAATTTTGGCTTGAAAGAAAGTTCTTAAATGGCAATAAATTGCCAATATGCCTCAAATTTCACAAAGATGAATAAACTGCAAAACAAACCAATTGTAAAATTTAAGCAATTAATCACCTTTTCCATTTTCTCAAGGAGAATTAGTGCAAGTGCAAGGATATAAACGATATATTTGTCTTTTCTAAAGCATAATAATGAAGGGGATACAGGAAACCTTTTATTATAGTCTCAAGAAACTGCTCGGCCTTCAAAACTTCATCTCCTACACCACAAACATGCACAGGCAACTGCTATTCAAGACATCCAATTGATAAGCATAAAAGCAGCAAGCTTTGGAAGAGAAAAAATTGTAGCCAAAAGAGGAGAGAGTGAAATAGATCTAGCAGTTAAATATATACATATGGCAGGGGAGCTTTCAATTGCACCAAACTCTTGAAATAAAATTTGAAAAATTAATCAACATTCAGACACAGACGTTGACTGCACAGATCCAGCTCCCCCTACATATAAACCATAAAAGACTATGGGAAGGCAAGAAAAACCTAAGTGCATAGTTATTAAAGGCGCAAGGAGCACTAAGGCGCGCGCCTGAGCGACATGAGGCGCAAAAATATAGAATTTTAATAAAATTTCAACATGAATGCCTAATATTTATAATAAACTCAACATATTAGTAATATGTGATTGTTAAATCAAGTAGACACAAGTTAATAATACCCAAAGCATTAATTTAAAGTTTAGAATCTAATCAGCAACAACCAAAAAAAAAAAAAACACAAAAGAACATCATGTATTTCTAAATTATAAACAATTTAATTCATTATTTCAAAAAATGATTCATTAATTAAACATTTTTCAGACTTGTATTTAAACTTGTTCATATCAATCTAAAATAATGACTTATATAGATAGATTTTAGAGCCTCAAGAAATCAGAATAAATATATTACCCAACATTGTTGTGTCTTTTAGAAAGTTAAACTTAGAAAAGTAAATGGTAGAGAGGAACAGTGACTGAAAACAAAATATGTGAAAGATAATCCAAATTAAGGCAAGAGAGATGACCAATCAAGGTAAGAGGAGATGTGTTTGGGGTGAATGAATGTTAAGAATGGAAAGATCGACTATGATTTTGAATCAACTATTCTCTTTTTCCTTTTTGTTTGATGGATCGACTTCTTCTTGCCCTAATTCCTTTTTCTTTCCTTTTTCCTTTTATTGAAATAATTGAGTGTGGTTAGACATATCATAAGTTATCTTTAAACTTAAATCAATGGTTCAGATTATTCTACACTTTATTTTTTTAAAAAAAATACAAATACACATAAAATAGGAATTTTGTCACAAAGGCGCGCCTGTAGGGCGCCTCGCCTGATGCTCAAGGCGCACCAAGGCAAGTGCCTTTGTGACATCGCCCGCCTTTGGCAGGTTAAGGCGTAAGGGGATGCGCCTGGTGCGCCTTGCACCTCAGGCGCGCCTCTTTAACAACTATGCCTAAGTGATTCATAAGGCTGACAAAACAATACCAGAAGATGCAGAACTCAAGCTAACTGCATTCACTTACCTAGGTCATGTATGCATTACTGAATTACTCAATATTGTAGATTAAGGCTGAATAATTGGTTTATGCTTTAACAATATGAAAGAGTGCCCCTCCTTAAACAAGCTATTGCTAGAACTTTAAAGTTACAACTTAATTTGTTCAACTTCTAGTAACAACATTTCTTCAAGGGGTCAATACAGCAACCTTTTAAAAACCGAGCATCTTTTTTTTAAATTGATGTCTAGAAGAAGAGTATAAAATATTTTTGAGAGTGCATAATATACACTTTTGTAAAGATGCTATCGTCTACTGATGATAGAAAGATTAACATAACATATGGGTATTGTTTAATAAATGTGTAACAGTATATCAGTAGTAGTGTTATTCTTTCATTGCCATAACTTTGATTCAAGCCCTCTAGTCAGTTCAGTCTGTGCATGTGGGCTTTAACCTGACATATTTTTTTTAAGACTGAAACGGAAACCCAAAGGTTGATGACCAGGTTTGGTGCAGGTGAGCAGTATGACCATTAGTCAAACAATTAACCAGCAATTTCAACTAAAGCAAGGGTTAAAGGGAAAATCAATTTCGAAAAACGGGTTGGTCAACAATTTTTTCAGTTGAACCATCCAAGGCACTCCAGGTTTTAAAAATACACAAAAGTAAAATTTAAAGTTCAATGCATTTTCTAAATCTTGGTGTGTTAACCAACTAAAGACCATAAGATTGTTCAGATTTGAAGTTCCAAGGATATAGCAAGTATAATAATAAAATTACCTTTCTTTGCATAACTACGTTTGGAAAGAACCCTGGAAGCATAGAGTTGCAAGACCTTTTGCAACATTGCCTCAAGCCCTGGTTTATCCCCATCTTCTTTTGCCTGGAAAAGAGTTAAAAGATTTATCACCGAAAAAAAAACAACATTTTTTTAAATTTGAAGAATAATTTCCTGGGGTTATTGAGGTTTTTAATTTTCAGAGGAAGGCTAAACATTTCAGGTGGTTATTGAGGTTTTAGATGATCAGAGAGAGAGAGAGAGAGAGAGAATCACATATTAATGAAGGGGGCAAACCATAATTATTAATAGGGATTTAAGAGGGGTTGCTTTGCTTCGTAGCTGGGCTGCTAAGTCCCATTTTTTAACCAAAAAATAGGGGCTGACCATACTCTTTTTTTTTTTGGTCAAATTAGCATCCCTCCTCCCTGTCAGCTCTAGTTGCGCTTTAATTTAGGTTAGTCAAACTTCTAGATATTAATTATAAGCAAAAGAATATTTGGGTTCAAATTGAAATATACCCCAGACTCTAGGTTTTTCTTTTCTGTAAAATCACTCTATAAATCTTCCTATATACAAATAGTGTAAAAATTCTGAAGGATCAGCATATGAATTGTTTCATTAAAGTCATAAAGTAACTTCTTACATCCATTTAACTCCATTTTGTCTAGAAAGCACCCAAAATTTCTTCAACTTTGTAAATGGTCGCAACACAAGTTTGATGGTGAAAATAGGTGGGCATACAATAACACACTATAACTTTTCTTTAGACTTTGTTATGTATAACATGCTCTGGTTTAAAAGTAATTTGAATAAATGGCATAGATATTCAGATAGGTATAATTAAAATAGTAAAACATACTCACTTGTCGTAGTTGTGCACTAACTTCTGAAAGGAACCCTTCATCTAGTTGCCCTTCTTGCTCCCTTTGGATTATTTCCTGAGAACCAAGAATATCAAGTCACATAAAATCAACACAAATCAATGAAAAAGTACAACTTCGTACTTTGCATGCACTCAGAAGATATATAGCAAAAAATTTGCATTGACAGCCCCAATCTAAAGTTATATATTTGGATAATTAATAAAATTTTACCATTCTATCAATATTTTGAGAACAGAACATGGTTAATGAAGAAATGAGGATGACCCTCCACTACCGTTAAGAAGGTAGAATTGTCTCAAATAAATTTGTTACTTTCTTCTTTCCATGCATGTGATTACAAATTAGTAAAGAGTTTATTATTGTTTAGTCCAAGTGCAGATGCACCAGTTTTGCTTGGAAAGATCAAAATTATAATGTAGCCTAGCCCCATATAAACCTTCATCACTTGCCTGATTCTAAGCAGAAATGGGATTCCTTCATTCTTGTGAGATGTAGAAACATGCACAACTAAATAATTGGAAGTAAAAAAAAACTGCTCATGAAAGAAGTAATTTCTTTTATTTAAATGATTAACCAGATGAAATGAACTTTTGTCTTCCCAATCTTCAACATAAGAAAAATACTTTTTCTCATCACTTTCTTCTGTCTAAAAGTAACAGTTTTTTATCCCACTCATAAAGCCCTACAAAATCTGATGATTATTACATACTGATTATATAAACATTTAAGATGAAGTCATAATGCAGGTTAACATCTTTAAGTTTGGAGAAGGGAAACTGATCGATATGAACTTTATATCCAATATAGACAGCAAAACAATCTGGTAAAGCACATGAAAGGATATAACTGTGCTTATGTCACCATTAACATCCGTTGCAAAATTTTCAATGAAGAAAAAAAAAATAATTTTCAAACTAAACCAAAGCACATATTTACTTTCTCCATTAGCTTGAGAGCACCAGGATCTCTAGGAGGCCACAGTATCTCTTCCTCCTTATCAACTAGAGGTTTCAAAATTGCCTTGAGAATATCAGTAGCTGATTCAATCCTTTCCTACAGAGAAAAGAATACTGATGAAAAACAAAATAAACAAGTAAACAGCAAACTGTTATAGACGAAATACTCAGGCCAAAAAAAACATTGCTTGATTGTTTGCTTTTGTGCGTGTGTTTGAGAGAGAGAAAGAGGAGTACATTAGTCTTATGCACAAGACGATCCACAATGCTCATCACTGCTATTGCCAATTCCTCATAATCTTTCTGCAAAACAGTAACCAGGCCATTCTTTTAAAAAGCAAGTACTGGAAAGAGGTCAGCACCAGAAACATTTGAAAAAAGAAAAAAAGAATGAACAAAGTCAAAAACTATGCTTTATCATCCTCTGATTTGCAGGTATCAGTTCTAGCTGCAAGGCGTATCCAAAAACCCTCATTGAAAGCAAGGACATTTTCAACAACAAGCTTCTGAAGCTGTTCACAGGAGATAGTGCAGCAAGAATGAGTTCATTGAAATGAATTTGTATATTTCATTCAACTATGAAATAGAGAATTAGGGTCGATAACATTAAAACAAGTGCCAATTCGAAGCTTACTTACTTCTCTTGGATTTGCATCCCTCAGCATATCAATCAGCTTATCTACTTCTACAGTCTTTTTGAATGATTCTTCAGCATCTTGACTGACTGCACAGATGAAAGTTTTCCTGTTTTATTTGACCCAAATACAGCATTTTCAAATCAATAGCTGCAATATCACATATGATCACATATGAAATTGCACAACATAGCTAAAAAAAAAAAAAAAAAGTCAAAGCACAGTATAGTCAAACTGTCTCGGGTCGGGTTTTGCACACAAATATAAAAGTCGGGTCGGGTTAGATGTAGACCCTACCCGACCCACGAAGTCTCATGATTACCTCCTCTTTGACTCCATTGTAGTGGCTGTAAACTGTAGCTTGAGTTTCTTCATGGTGCAAGACCGGATTTTCCATCCTTGAACCAAAGAATTCTGCATTATTAGCAAATAATCAAATGAAAGCTAATCAAAACTCCAGTAATACAAAATCAGTGAATAGAAACTGTTTGGATGCCTAGAAAGCTAAGGAAAAAGCAGGTGTTTATTAACAAAATTAAGAAAATTGCAGAATGCAGATAGTTTCTGAAACTATGAATTAGGGTTTGGATTGAATGAATCAAAGGAAAAATTTTCCAATAAAAGAGAGAATTATTATTACCTGATTATGGTGAGAAGAGAAGAAGTGAAGAGTTGGGGATTTTGGTGGTGTAGCAAACAGTGAGGCCATTGGTGTACGGACACGCTGGCGGGAGAGACCAGTAATAATTAACTTATTTTATAACCGTTCAATTTCGCAACCAAATCCTGTCACTTCACTCGGCGACGTTGCCAAATGAAAAGGCCTTTAGGGCCTCTGTCTTTTGTTAGACTTGTGTGATTATGGGCCCAGCTTCAGTAATGGACCAGAGACCGAAGGTCTCAGGCCCATTATCACTCCAATATACTTCGGAAAAGAAAAAGCATGAGTACCCAACCTTTTTTCTCTACTAATTAGAACACCACAAAGAGTATTCTTTATTTTAAAGAGTATATTTTATCTAATAAAAAGTATCTTAATTAATATTTGAATATAAATAGTATAAAATTTTATTCAAATTCAATGGACTCTTTATATTTTTCTCTTCATTTTACTTTATTTCATAACTATTAATATTTTGAAATCAAATGACTTGTGGGAAGGAAAGAGAAAAACATTTAAAAACAAACAAATCAATAGAAAGATATAACATTAATTACAATTAGAATAAAAGGTAAAATTTGACTCTCTAAATATAAAGAGTCAAATCAACTCTTTAATTTATATTTTGAAAATAAAGAGATTGTTGTAATATTTTTTATTAGATAACTCTTTATTATAAATTTTTATTATAAAGAGTTTAACTTAAGTTGAGAGTTTTTTAGAGATGCTTTTATATATATATATATATATATATATATATATATATATATATATATATACTCCTCTGCTAACTCTCTTTAAAAATTGTAGGAACACCAGTTGATGATTTAGAAATCTTCAAAGAATGATGATGAGTCTCTTTTGTATGGGCTTGGATTTAAGATAGTCCATTGGACCTGTAAGATGAACTACTAGTATCAAATTGTCAAGCTTTAACTTGGTAAGACTTCTCCGGAGCCTAAATAAGTGACATAAACCCTTATAACTCGTTTGGTTCATATGACTGTTTAACTAAGCCATAATATTAGTAAATAACACTATATTTGGTACATATGATATAAGTTGAGCTTAATAATCCCAAAAATTTAGCTAATCAATGTGATCAGTATTATCTAAAACCTAACCTTTCATGTCTTTAGCAAGTCATTTCTAGTAGAATTACTAATCCTATGATTCATGAAAATCCCTAAAATAGCCTTTATTTTTTGCTTTATTTCTAAAAAATGGCCTTAATTTTTAATTTATTTCTCAATTGCCTAGCTTATACTATAGATTAAAATGTTTGTACCAAACAAGTTTTACTATAAGCAATTATGTGACTTAACTAAGCTTAGGATTAAAACTAATTCTAAGAATCATAAATTCTTGAATCAAACGGGGGTTCTCAAGGAAGAAAATGATTAATCTAGAGACATATTTTAGTGAGAGAAAAATATGAGAAGTTGTAGAGAGAACTGAACTTATTAGTAGTTGAGAATGTCAGTTTATACTCCAAGTTGTGATTCATTGGATCAATTTGGGGAGGCGCATGTGCCTTCATCACAGAGGTGGATGAGGTCATGTATCGCCAATAGGGATAGACCAGCCACCGGCCATGTGTGGTCCCTTCTGTCACGCTGGCTGTTACATGAAAAAAAACACTTATGTGCCGTTGTAAGTTGTGAAGCCTTGAATAGTACCTCTTACTTGACAATCAAGATATGTTTGTCTTGATGTGTCTGACTAGAGAGCGAGGAGGACTGTGAAGTTCGACTTCTTGAAGCCGCTCGAGTTGTTACCAGTGTAAGGAGCTCGAACTCTAAAGAGCTCGGGCTCGAAGCTGCTTCTTATGAATAATGCTTCAATGTCTAGCCCTGAGCTTCAACTTTTTTGGGCTTTTGTTATCGCAATTGATAAGTGCTTAATTGAATACATTCTACCCTTTGTTCTTAATGTCTTTTATCCTTAAATTGAGTTTGATTTGTTTTGTTTAGTGTTTTTCCAGAGTTCTTTTTATAGGAATTTCATGTTTTAGGTTGCCATCAATCAAAGTTATTGAAATCACGAAGATAGGACATGAATTTGAGGCATTTTGGGAGAGAATTGAAGAAAATTTTTGAAAATTAAATGCAGAGTTGGTGTATTGACAGCTTTGGACACCTTGGAGTATTTTAAGCATAACTCGAGCTACAAATGTCCGATTGAGGCGATTTAGGTGTCGTTGGAAAGCTAAGAAAAAGATCTATAAAAGTCATGAAGAAGACAAAGCCTAATTCGATACTGTTAATAAATTATATGCCCAAAATGATACGGGCGTATCATTGGGTGTATCGTAGCTACTGTTTCTCAAGAAATGATACGCCCATAATGGTACGGGCGTACCATTGGGTGTATCACTAAAGATATTTAGCCAATTTTACGATATAAACACCAGAAAATTGAGTTTTGGGAGAGAGCTTTTGGGAGTTTGAAACCCTAGCCTTTTGGCTAGGAATTTTAGGCTCTTCTATGATCTTAGATAGTTTAAAACTTTAATTTTAGAGAGATTGAATGTGTAATCAAGATTAAAGATCAATATTTGTATAGATTTGAATTAGGAAATCAAGGATTGAAGGAGGAGATTTCTACACATCTTTCATTGATGGTTTGAGTTTTCTTATTTCTTCTCTCTTTTATTTTTCATCTTTAATTTCTATCATGAACTAATTGTTTTCTATTTAGATATTGATGAACCCTAGTTATTGATTGAATGGATTGAATAATTTCAGTTTTGATTAATTTCATCTTTGATTGTCTTATTTCT
>CATKHJ010787157.1:0-10701 GCA_949750685.1 Vernicia montana | reverse complement strand
AAATTAATATATATATATATATATATATTTCATATTACATATATATAACAAATTATTAGTTTTTTTTAAAATTATATTATTGAGTATTTAATTATATTATTATTTTTTAAATATTAATTAATAATATATAAAACTTGACATAAATATGTATAATATTTTATCAAAATATATAAATTATGAAGTTTTAACATTAATAAAATTATAAAAATATAAATGGGGATTCTCATCCCCGCCCCAAACCCGATTTACCCCTCTCGCCTTTGCCCCGACCGTTCATGGGGTGACGATGAGAATCTCAAAATCCGCCCCACTCCGTCCCATTGTCATTCCTATTCATCAACAGTTATGACTTATAAAGCTATTATAATTAAAACTTAATATTCTATGTCTGCATTTTACTCTAATTTGAATACTTCTTCGTTATAAATAGCAAGAGCCTCTTTGCTAATGAACGAGGCTATGCTTTTCGCTTTCTATGTTTGCAAGACTGTAGAAAAACTTCTAAGCTAAATCTTGAAATCCACAGATAATGTGGTGTACCGTCAACTCAGTAAAATCATAGAAATGCATTATGAACAAGGAATTCATGAATGAGCAATATCAAAGAGAATTAAACATCATAGTACTTATATGAAATCATTACAATGAGGATCAAAATATCATAAGTGTCGAAGACAACTTCATTTAAAATATTCTTTCTTTTAAATTGACAAAAACATGCATATGTGAGTCGAGTTTATATTATCCACATTACCGCGAACCATACATCATTATCCATTAGAGATCTAATGATGGGACGAACCACTAATTCAAAAGTTTTTGCAATTGTAACACCATCATATACCATCACGGTATAAGTACATAAACCATCAAAGGCATTATGAGCTAACTCATGTGTTCTTCGTAACGATAATGGATGGCTACTTGTCTAAGAAACACCTTTGCATGCCTGCGATGATACATCTGACTTAGTTTATAGGCCCGGTCATTCGAGTCACCAGTGCACTTGATCTAATGAATACCCTTATTAGTTAGGCGTTCTGTCAATTTAACATTCAATATATATATATATATATATATATATATATATATATATATATATAACAATAATACTTAGAAAGACTTTTCATTTTATTTCATTCATAAAGTTGGCCCAAATGACTTCAATTACAATAGAATGACTTCAGTCTGAATGACCTTCGTCCATTACAATGAAGCTAACTTCAATTACAATAGAAACATTTTTCGATTACAATAATATAGTTTCGGTCCAAATGACCTTCACTTACAGATTGATGGCTTCGCTGATTTCACGTTTTAATAGAACTTACAAAGAAATACAATGTTAAGTTACCTACTGAAGGAGATGGTAACAATAACACTAATGAAAATACTATTATTAAAGGAAGTCAACAAAGGAATGGAATTTAATGAATGCAAAAAGGTATTTTCATTGTATTGTTCATACATTTCTTAACTTACATACAATAAGAATTACATTATTATAATCTTACCTCTTCGTTATATCCTCCAATCAGGCTCTGCGACACTCCTCAAGTTCCTTTTCTACTTTTAATTTCTCCATCATTTCTAGTGCCAGCATCTACAATTAAGAGGATCTCTCGCAAGGCCAAATCACCATCAACATATACATTAGGGCCTTGTATCAGAATCATAATCATTAAAATTTTCATCAATGACTCCTCAAATACTCCCTGATCATTCTAGATCAAGGTATCACTACCTAAACTCTGATCATCATTAAGCTCGGCTTTGTCCATCCTTAGGTTCATTGGATCCACCAATCTACCCTTTAAACCCCCTTGAAAATCTTCTAAGAAAACTGGAAGAATTATCAACCTCTTAGATCTTTGGGTTTTATTTTCCAATGGCTATTTCTTTGGAAGAAAGTTTAGAGAGAGAGCTTTTGGATTTCGAGTTTGGTTTCTAATGAGTTTCAAAGAGAAGCTCATAATTTAAACTTTTAGAGAGAAATTATAACAATTCAATTTTGAAACTGATCAGTTTTTAGATCTTAAATAGAGAAGAATTAATTATGGCTTTTGTTATGAAAAGACATAAAAACCAGTCAACAGTGCTTTATAAGAAGACATTTCACATTAGAAGCGTAAATTTTTATTGGAAACGGTAACTTTTCCTTAGAAAGGAAAATGTCATTAATGGTTTGTCAGAGGCAAATATCTTCCCACATATTCTCCGCTTATCCGTTACAATATAATATCTTAAAATCTTGCTCTATGCACTTTCGAACTTACTGGTTTACTTCATAATCATCTACTGGTACCGAAGCCTTACCATCGAACCCACAATTCATCTTCGCTCCACAATCTTACTTCCTTTGAAGTCTATGAACATCTTCAACCTCATCATCAAATTCCTAGACTTATCACATGTTCGCTTTGCTCATCTTGCTGAATCAAACCCATCGATATCTATTCGCTTACTATCATCAAATCCTTCACTCATCGTACTCTGTATCATGTTTGCCTATTGCATAAATTTTTTCTAATCAATTAACTCGTACATATTCATCTTTATGTCATGTCTCTCATCATTTCTATCATCTCCCATATAGCCTCATCTACGATCTAATATTGTCTCTTTAATTAAAATATTAGAATTTTCAATTTTATCACCAATCTTATTCCAACCATCGAGACGTAGATCAAGTTTAGATTCTCATCTTCAACCTAACATCTATATCCATCAGAATAACTACTATCTGGGATATTACACTATTGATATGTGTTGATCCATTTAGCAGGGTCTATAGCAAAAACCAATTTATGAATGGGTGGAGCTATTGCCACAGTCAAAAAGATTGTGGCCACAACTTATTAAATGTGTCAATTTTTTTTCTTTCATAAATATGCTTTTTTTTCTCTCTCTGCATCATTATTTGTGCAATCCTTTTTATTCACTTTTTTTTTTCTCACTTCATTATTATTTGTGAGACTTTTCAATTTTTTCACAAGAAAAAATGAATATTTTAGCTATTCATTTACTTTTTACAGGCCATTATGCATAATTTTTTGGGGCTAATTTATGTACTTTGAATATTATATTTGCCATCAATTATTTTTAGAACTTTATTTAGTTGTCATGATGAACATTTTATATTTATTTTCATTGTACTATTGCATTTATTTTACAATTGAAGTTTTATTATTATAAAATAATTTATCATACTTTTTTAGTTTTAAATATCAATTAAGTTTTTTTTTTTTTAATTCGATAACAGTTTATAATTGCAATTTTTTTTCTTAAAATTGGTATGTTTGGATGACAGAATCTTGAAGAAACTTGTTAATTTTTAGTTTTTTCATTGTAGTGTTAACTAATTAATTAAAATATTATATATATAGTATTACGTACAATAATTGAAGTGTATTATTGCATCATACGTCCACTGACAAACAAATTTTTTTATATATTATTATATATTTTATAATATATTTCCTTAAAACCCAAAATTTTCCTTTATAAAATATTTTTTTCTCAAATTTTCTTAATTTTTAATATATTTTAAAAAAGGGAAATAACATAATAATAATAATAATAATAATAAAGAGGAATGGAAAAATAAAAAGAAACTAGTAAAGGTGAAAGTGAGATAAATAGGTCTATTTTAGTATTTTAGAAAGAAATTTCAGTAAAATATATTTAATTAAAAATTTTATATGTTGAGACACTTAGTGGTAAAAATGAAATTCAAGAATTGAAATTAAAAAATTGAAAAAAAAATAGTTTCCAATTATGTAAAAATTGTACAATGAAAATTAATTTTATTCATTTTGAGAATAAAGAGAGTGAATAAAAATGGTACTACAAATAATAATGAAGAGAGATAGAGAATAAAGAGTGAAGGTTCTTGTATACAGCTCTATGGGAGAACCCTATAATCCATAATACCATGTGTTGTAAAAGGATTCCACAAATAATAATAGAGAGAGAGAGAGAGAAAATAAAGAGAGTTGGAAAAAAAAATTGACATAATTGGAAAAAAAATAGTTTCCAATTATGTAAAAATTGTACAATGAAAATTAATTTTATTCATTTTGAGAATAAAGAGAGTGAATAAAAATGGTACCACAAATAATAATGAAGAGAGATAGAAAAAAAAGAGTGAAGGTTCTTGTATCCAGCTCTATGGGAGAACCCTATAATCCATAATACCATATCTTGTAAAATGATTCCACAAGTAATAATAGAGAGAGAGAAAGAAAATGACATATTTGTAAAAAAAAAAATTGACACATTTAGTAAGTTGTGGCAACAGTCTTTTTGATTGTGGCAATAATGCTACTTAATAGTTATTGGAGAGTATTAATAGTTACTAGAGTTGTCTCCAATATGGAGATATTGAGTTTTTTTTTTTTTTTTTTTTTTTTTTTTTGCCCAAAGAAGAAATTGTATTAACATTAAAAGGGCATAAAGCCCACAGTACAATTACAATAGAAGTTCAAAGGTAAAATCTAGAAGAAAACAGCTATAGAGAACTTATAGTCCAAATTACAACTATCCATTGAAGGGTTTTTTAACATGAGCTTTAAGCCCAAATCATCCACCACAGACCAAGAGTCTGTAAAAAATAAAGCCCAAATGCCTAACAAGTTAGCTGTCTTCTACAAGTTTCCCTGACTCATCTGATCGCTTCCAGAAACGTCTACTGGCATCATTGCCATCTGAGCCACCACCAAAAGGGAAACTTGACAGGGACTTAAATCAAAACTAGAGCACCGTGGAGCTTCACCATGAGCCCACCACTGCCGAAACAAACCAGAGGCACGGTGTACTTGACAGGGAACAAGCTCTTCCCTTCCAAACGGCCATCGCCATGAGAAGCTTTTTTCTCTATCAAGGGCCAAGGAACTCAAACTAGTAGTCAGATCGAAGAGAGAGCACACGAATCTTGAGCTTCCAAGGCCAACGCTAAACAATTCTTCTCCTTCCCACCAATCTCCATCCCAAAGCAAAACCCTAAATTGATGGAGAGAGAGAGAGAGGGATGGACAAAATCGGAGTCAGCCATGACAGATCTACTACCCCGGTAACATATCCCAAATACAACAACAAAAATCAATAACCTGAAACTGGAGGGAGACAAGAAGGACCGATCGGCCTTAGATTCTAACTTATTGAGATAGAACAAAAGGAAAAATAAATAAAAAAATGGGTATTTCCTCCAGTGGCCGAAGCCATCGGAGGAATCCCTAAGCAAAAACCCTAAGAGAAAATGTAGCAGGAGACTTTCAGAGAGAAAGAGGGAGACATTGAGTTTGAGTACAAACATTTTTTAATTACGAATTTTTTATTAAGTGATATTAGATTAGAGTTGTTTGTAGAAAGTAACATTTTAAGTTTAAATGTCAGTCAAAACTAAATTTATAAAAAAAAAAAAAAAAATTTACTAAAATTTGAGATATAAATTTCAGAAAAATTCATGCATACACCAAGTTCATATTTTTCTCTCATACATTCAAATCAATGGGTGAAACCATATTTAATCAATATAACTATTACCTCTATTTTTTATTTAATGAAAAGACATTCATACTATTTTTTACTCCAAATATTATTATGTCATTTAATGGGTATATATACTTAGGTATTATTAAGTATGAAATAAGTGAGTTAAAGAAGTAGAACTTTCTGAGAAATAGAAAAAATTGGTTTGCTTGGTAGTCATGATTGAATAAAGTTTCTGAAAAGTAATAATTTTCACTTTCTGAATTTAGAAGAAATAACTTTTTTAAAGGGGGTTAGGTAAGTTGAATTTTTTTAATTGAAATAAATATAAATTGACATATCTACCATCCATTATTAAATGATATTAGGTAAATGAAGTTAGGTATTATTATTTTTTATATTATGAATTTTTAAAAATGACAATATAAAATCAAATAAAAAAAACTTACTTCCTATAAAATTATATATAAACTAAACACACAATTAATTATATTTTTTGAGATATAACTTATCGAAAAATATATTTTTTAGAAAGTATGTAATGTGATACCAAATCATATTTTAATTATAGGTGTGGGTAGGAATTTTCTAGGTTTAAATAGAGTTAACCTTATTAATTTATATGATTTTATTCTATTTATTACAACTAGCAATTTGAAAATGAAGTCCAGTTCACCGTCTCCACTCTGGAGCCAACAGTATTAATTAATTCAATATGAACCAAGCTGTTGGCAAAATGGTTCACAGTTCATTCTGAATTGAATTGTCAAGGATCTTTTTGTTGGGATAAAATCTGACATATTATATTTGTACAATTTTTATGGTTAATTTAAAAAATTAATGGTTGAGATATATTTTATTAATTTAATTTTATCACATGGTTTTTTTTTTTATTATTATTATTATAAAGGAGGGATGAGGAATTTTCTTGTAAATTGGCTGGAAGTTTGCAGACACCCAGGCGTCATAATAACTTTCCAATGTGAAGAAAGTTCCTAATTCACATTTTCCTCTTTCTAACTGTATGCATTATAAATTCCATTTCTCATGCAATCAAGACCTTGATTTACCTGTGCATTTTAAGTGAAACCAAAACAAACAAAAAAAAAAAAAAAAAAAAGTCATCTTTATTCCTAATTCTTAAAAAACACTACAACTATGTTCGGTTCATAAAATGGAGTAAATATGAAATAAAATAACAATTTATATGAAATAAATTAAATATGAATAAAATAATTATTTCTAAATAATTCTTATTTCACTCTTTGATTTATGAACTTAATTAACTATTTCTAAATAAAATTACAACGTGGTGGATGGGGGTGGTGGGTGGTGGTGATGGTGGTGGTGGTGGTGGTGAGTGGTGGATAATAGAAGATGCTATAAAGTAAATTTAAGATGATCAAGTAAGAAAATATGATATTATTAAGTTATGAAATAGTCATTCTTCAATTCACTATGGAATATATATTTCATAAAATTAAAAAATAATAATTCCATGAAATAATTGGAATAATTATTTTTTGTTTAAATTTGAACTAAAATTTAGAATAACTATTTCACATGTGATATCTATTCTATTCCTTAATTATTCCATGAACCAAACATAACCTATATAGTAAATTAGAATCAAGAGCGCATATACCAATTAATTTTGATTTAATGATACTAAAATGGTTTAAAAAAATTGAAAGTTAATCATATGCAGGAGAAGCTGCTAATCAAAAACATAGTTTGAGATAAGCTTTCTACTTAAATTTCATAACTGCATGTATAATTTCTTAAACATTTATTGGATTATGTAATTCTTAATTTGAAAACTTTAATGTTAAGTTGCAAGTGAATTAAAAATAAAAATAAAAACTACACAATTTAAATTTGTACATAAAATTCATAGATTTTATATAATTTTTTCAATATCCTTTGTTAAGTCCTATAATTGGGCACTTACGTAAATTTTTATTTTTATAAATTACATAAGATAATAATTGAGTTGTAAAGTGAATTGAAATAATTATAAAATCCGTTAACAAATTACACAATTTAAATTTATATATGACATTCACAACTTCCTATATAATTTTTTTAGCATCTTTGGTAAGCTTTTACCATTGGTCTATAAAATTTCTAATTTGAAAACATTTATATAAGGTTATTATTAAGTTGCAAAGTTGATTAAGAGAATTATAAAATTTTTTGAAAAATTATATAATCTGAATTTGTATGTAAATTTTACAACTTGTTTTATAATTTCTACAATATTTATTGTAGGTCTCAACCATTGAGTTACATAATTTTAAATTTAGGAAAATTAGATCAAATAAAAGTTGAACTAAGAGAATTATAAAATCTTGTAAAAAATTATACATCTTAAATTTGTATGTAAAGTCTCTAGTTTTATATATAATTTTTTTAAGATATTTTATAGATCCTATAAATGGGTTATGTAAGTTTTATTTGGAAAATGTTATATAAGGTGATAATCAAATTGCAAACTTAGTAAAAGATTTATTATCATGTAAAAATTTATATAGCCTTAAATTGCAAATTTTATGTAAATTGCCATTAAACATTAAACGCCAAGACAGAGTAACCAATCCTAACCAGATACATAACACAACACTATTCTTTACTCTATATGCAAAATAAAGAACTTTCTCATCTAGACAGAACTTCCAAATCAAGGACATTATAAATTCTGTCAGCAGGTAAGGAATCAATCTACCACACAAAATAACCAATAATAATGGTGAGTATTAAATCAATAAGTATTGTTTTGTGTTGGATCTCAATTGTTGGGTTTTGATTAAAATGTCCTGCAAAGATAGACAGAGTCAAGAGGGCGAGACTGGTTGCTTGGCGAAGAGCCTCCGACATTCAAATTAGTAAAGGTTTTATGATTTTTGTGAAAAGAAAGGAGATAAGAGAAATGTGAAGTTTTTTTATCTGACCTCATTGTGGTTTCCTTCTTTTCTTTTATATATCCTAAGCCCCTTAGGTTAAAGGGCAAATGGGGAAAGATGAAATACTTTTTGATTGATGGAGTCGGTATTTGATCTCTAAAAGATAAGGTCTACATTTGTCTTTGTCTTTGTCAGATGATAGATAGTTGGCGTAGGAGTAGGCGTGGATACGCCGCATAAGTATGACTTTCTTCTGACAAAAGTAAGGTGACGTAGATGCTTTGTGATCTCAGTTTTCTTTAGAAAACTTACTAAATAAGTTGCATTAATTGTAAGGAGGGCGACGAGTTTGGGCGAATGACGAAGTTGTGTATTCACCTTAGTGTAGTAAGAAGTGACTGTTTAAGCTTTTCCTTGATGGGTCTTTTCTTCAGTTTTCATCTTCCCTTACTCTACTATGGCACTGTATCATATTGGACTTTATGATAAATTTGGGCCCATCACATTGTTAGTTGTTTTTGTCTCTCATCAAATAATATATATTTATATTGGTAAATTCGGTTCTGATTAAAATTCAAACTCTAGACCTTTCAATCTGAAAACGATTTTAGTACCACTGAACCAAAAATTCTTAGATAAAAAATATATATTTTTTACGTCCATCTTAGTATATATTTTGAAGCTTACTGTTTTCAAATTAATAATTTTAATTTTTAAAATAGTAAAATTCATTTAACATTTTAAAGATTTTTATTTTGATATTTAAAATTTTAAAGGTAGATGTTAAAAGATACATTTGTAATTAATTAATCAGCAATTTAATAATAGCAACTTAATCAGGTGTATTTAATTAATACTAAATGCTAATAGCAACTTAATTAAGCATAATTTGGCAAAAAAAAAAAAAACTTAATTAAGCATATGATTGCAACTTGATAACAAAGCAAAAGTTTTCTAAACTAAAAGGTTTGTTAGGTATGAAAACAAATATATAAATACAATATCTTAGTAATTTGTACTGTATATTTATTTAATTTCTACCAATAGACTCTTGAAATTTGTCATAATTTGCATTTTCATTTTCAAACTAGAAGATTTGAAACTTTTCCTAACTTATTTTTCATTTTCACAATTAAATTAGTATAATTAATATCATTATATTTAATTAGTTTATTTTATATCATTCTATCAGTTTTTTTCCCATTTTTTAGTTTACATGTAATTATTGGTTCATTAAAATTTATATTTAAAGAAAAATAAAATTGATGGTAAATAGTTGAAAAGAAAAAAAAGCTTTCTAATATAAAAACAGTGTTTTGTCCAAAAATCACTTAGGGGCAATTCACAATTGGACACCTCATCTTGAAAAGTTCTGAACTAACGGTTGACTAACGCTTCATAAACATTTTGTTAATGGTGTTTATGAATTATAATTCAAGATTTTTTTAGTTATATAATTTTTATATTTATTAAATAATTTTATAAATTTTAATGTAATGGTATAAATATTAAAATTACTTTTATTTAAATTTAGACACTAGTAAAAGAAAAAAATATATTTTTATTCTAAAAAGAATTATAATTAATAATAATTAATAACATTGTAACTAGCTTGTAAAATTATATGGTGAATATGGTCATTTAATAAGTGAAAAAAAAATGAAATTTATTTAAGAGTTTTGAAGTGTATTTAACCACTCCCATTTAGAATAATTTCGAAAAAAAAAAATAAGAGCACTAAATTCGATATAATAAGTTTGTATATTGAATGAATTATAGTAAACAATTGATTTTACAACCTCTTTATAGTTTTACTGATTTTCCAAGAAGTATTTTTATACTTGAGAATCCTACTTTAATTAGGAAGCTAACTCATGAGTCCAAAGCCAAACTATTCAATTTGTCCGAAATCAAAAGTGTCAATCTTGATATAGGGATTATAATTTGTGGCTTGACAATTGATAGATTGCAAAACTCTTTAATTTGGGATTAGATATGGCAAATTGGCAATGGTGAAGTGATGATAGTTTGTTTTTTTTACTTCTTAGAGGACCAGAAACCAAAGCCAGAGCAAGAAACTGTGTACAGTACCAAGCATGTGATGTTTATGTCTCAGAAATTCACCTCATACAAAATATAATCTAGCTAATATTTAGTATGCAATTATGAATAGGAAAAACGAAATTAGAAAAAATTAATTCATTGTGAAGTAGATGGCTAAAAGGATTAAATCTTTTGCCAAAAAAAAAAAAAAAAACAAGGGAATCAGTCTATAAATAAAAAATAAAACAAAAGAAAGTAAAAGCAA
>CATKHJ010787094.1:0-11559 GCA_949750685.1 Vernicia montana | reverse complement strand
CTAACTTTGGAACTATGAACAAGATGAGAGCTTTTTGGTGTTTGGGAGAATTTTGGATTTCCTTTTCCTCTTTGGTGGGCACGGCAACAAAGTGAATGGAAGAGGTAAATTTTTGGCTTATATGATATTAGCTTGGATGGTAGTGATTTCACTTCAAAAAAAAAATCAAATGGCTATTATGGATTCAAGTTAGATGGCCATGATTTGATTAACACCAATGGCTATGATATTCCTTAGGTGTTATGGTAACTTTGCAAGATGATAATGTGAATAAAACAAAAGAATGAATGTAGTCTTGATGTAGAGAAAGTGAGAATTCCATTAGCTTAAGTAAGTTGACTAAAAGTCAACTTTGGAGTCTTATTAGCCAAAACCAACTTTCCCACCATCTTCTCTTCTAATTATCATTTCCTAACTTAAAAAAAAATAAAATTTTACTAAATTAAATCATGCATGGGCCGGCCATTATATTATATTGGGCTTAAAAATCTAAAAACCCAATTAAAAGTCCAACCGAACCATTTCCCGATTTGTAAAATTTTCCGTAACTTTCCTTCGTTCCTTTTTCAATAGAATAATATTTCTCACTTTCCCATATCATCATATTCCCTTTCACAATTAATACATTATCCCTTTCAATATAATTAAACACATAAAAATACATACAAACAATAAAATACTCAATCCGAGCATTAAACATACATTACATACAAAAGTATCGTTTCGCTCCCATTATAAATTCTATAATGCACTATCTATAGAATACATATATTCTATATCATTTCATAGCTCAAATGGGCTATGGAAATCTCGAGTATTACATGTTTACCTAGGCTTACCCATATGTATTGATCTTTTTGAAAAACCCTAAGGAAGAGAAGAGTAGAGAGAGAGTGGACGGCACTTGCTAAAAAAAATACTTTGAATCCCTCATCTTCAACCTCACACCCATCCTCTCAACCCTCACATACAACATTTCTACCGATTCTCATCTCACCCATCCTTGCTCCATTTTTTTAACAGACCATAAACACAACCAGCAGCACAAGACCTCCCTTGAGCTCTCTCTTTTATTTTTAGTCCCTTACCATCCCTAATTCACCCAAGACAGTTTTTCTCTCCTTGCCCTTTGGACCTCTCTCTCTAACTCCTTTCACAAACCCACAATTATGTTGCCACCAATCACAAACCTAGCTCTCACATCGACACAAACTCTCAGTCTAGCTCATCTCTCACCATATCTCATCTCCTAACTCTCTCAATCTTCACTTGGGTATCAATTTCCTTCCAAATTTACTCACACTTGTGTGAGGCCTCGCCCCAGCACCGGTCTGATCCGTTAAAAGGGAATCGAAATGCTCATTTAGGAAAAAACTCACAATGGAGCCCTCGGGCTCAGATTGGTTGATTTTAAAAATTGATTTAGAGTCGCCATCTTACTTTATTTTTATTTGAAAAAATATAAGGTAAAAATCCATTAATGACTCCAATTTTTATCCCAAAGGAAAAGTATACTAGCCTCGAAACCAAAGAGGATTCAGGGACTAGATTTTTGGTTTATTTCAATAAAACAAGTTTGGCAATTAATATAGAAGTGACTTAAATATGGATTTCATGAATAGTTTAAAATGCATGATCAATTCATAAAATGCATAAAAGAAATAAAAAGGAAACCTAACTAGTGAAGAAGGTGATGGGAATAAGTTGATTTATTTTAATTAAATTCGATACTTGGACCAAACATGTCTGTGTATTCCTTTGAATGAGAATCAGAACTCACGAATTTCTGCCTTATTGGGAAGGGGTTAGTGTAGTCTTAGCCTTTTATCATGTTTCAATTGATTGAATTGGAGAGGATTGATTGATTAATTAATTAATTTTAATTAATTTATCAAGTTGAGTTAATTAGGTCAGATTTTAATTAACTACCCTAAGTGAATCAATTTTAATTAATTAATTGATATAGAGTGAGGAAGTAGAAGAGGAAGAATTAGGCAAGGAGCCCAAAGGGGAGAAAAGAATAATCCCAAGGAGGGAGAAAATAAATTAAATAAATGAAAAAAGGAAAAGATGTTTACCTTGAGCTCGTGCGACTTTGAAATGAAGGAGACTTGTCTTGATCGACGGCGAACTTGCCTCGAATGGCGGGGTGTGAGGCCTCGCCCGAACGCCCCTCTCCTCACTCGGGAAAAAATGTGTGCCTTAAGGAAAGGCTAAATAATTTTTAAGGGAGGTTAGGTACGAGTTTCGGTGCTCACAATTGGAAGCGGCTATCACCTCGAAAAATTGATTTTTGACTTTTGAAGAGATTCGAGAGTCGCCACCCTAATTTATTTATGGAGAAAATTAAGGAAAAACCCATTTTTGACTCCAATTTATTAATCTTAGATTAATTTATCCAAGGATAAAATCATTAATCTTTGAACCAAGTTAAGTTCGGGGATTAGGTTTTTGATTAAAATAATCTCAATTTGGCTCTTTAGTTTAATTTGACTTGAAAAATGATTTCATGGATGACCAGTATTAATGACGATTTATAATGCATGATCATGGCATATTATGAGTGCATGGAAAAATAAAGAGCAGGTATTTAAAGAGCGAGTATTTCCTCTAGCTCTTATGGGTACTAGGAAAATCACAAGATCGCTCCTTTACTCCAAAATAATTGAATTAACTAATACTATTAATTAAAATTTATAATGTACAATGGATTGACATTTAAAAATTAAAGGGGAAGGGGATGGTTCGGATTTGGATTTGAGGCTTGGATTCAGATTCCAAGCGTGCCTACGTACCCCACTGAATGGGGATCAAAACCCACGTAGTTCATTCCACTATGAGGTGAAGGGGTTTAGGGATTGGTCAGATTGATTTGATTTGATTTGGGGTGATTTTGGAGTTGGTGAGAGAAGATGATGTACCTTCTCTTTGGGGGGATTTTGAGTGGGCGGAGTGATTTTCCGGACCGAAGTATTGTTTTATCGGTTTTGGTTTTTAAAAAAGGAACTAATTTAGTGACTTGTTGCTTAATTACCCAACTTTAATTAATTAAAAGGATTAATTAATCAAGTTGAGTGAAAACTAATTGAAAAATTAACTAATTAATTAAAATTGATTTTTAATTAATTAATTAATTGAGAGTGGGTGGAAACTAATTGAAAAATTAATTAATTAATTAAAATTAATTTTTAATTAATTAACTAATTGGGAGTGGGTGGAAACTAATTAAAAAATTAATTAATTAATTAAAATTAATTTTTAATTAATTAAAATTAATTTTTAATTAATTAACAAATTGAGATTACTCAAAATGAGTAAGAAGACTAATTAGAGAGAGAGAGAGAAGAGAGCAATTGGATAGCAATCAACAAGAGCTCAAAGGTGTAGATTGAAATGGTGAGGAGAGGGGTATTTATAGGAGCAGATGGGGGGTGAAAAAGACCAAAAAGAATCCAAAAAGCAGAAAAAATGAGGGGCAAAGTCGAAATTCCAAAAAAAAGGTACGAGCCACGAAACACTCTAGCAGACGCGCAAGTAGCTCACGCGCGTCCGCGAGCGCTCTTGGCGGCGTCTGCCGGAGCGTCTGGAGAACGCGCCAGACAGCCCGGCAGCCGCCGTGTCCGGCGGACGTGTCAGTACGGGGCTGACACATCAGCCCCGTACTGACGTGTCTGTCACTGACGAGCATCAGACGCGTCAGTGCGGACGCGCCAGATGCCTGGTGGCGTTCGCTGGTCTTGTGGCGCGTCCGCTGACGTGCCTGGCGGACGCCATTAGGCATCCCCGCGGGCACGGCTCATTGATGTCCACGAGCCGTCTCGGGTTTCGGGCTTCGATTTGATTTTTGGGGCTTTTCGTGTTAGTTTCTGGGGATTTCGGGTCAGTTTTCGAGATAGTCTGAAGTCTGAAAAATTTTCGGTCAATGGCAGTAGATCCGAAATTAATTATCAGACATTTTGGCAATCAGTTTTGGTGAAAATTCGATCAGTTTTGGAAAAGTGTTGTCAGGTACAAAAAGTCTAATCAGGGTCAAAAAAAGTGTCAGTCTCATTGTAGATCCGAAATTAATTAGTAGGACAGCCGTACCGGCTCTGCGTAGCGCACGAAATTTAGCAGGTGTCAAGTTGCAGCAGCATCTTAAGGGTGCAAAATTGAGGGTTCACACGGGGAACTTACCTCGGACGGCGAGAAACTTTTGACTTGACGGGTCAGCTCGAGAAGTCACAACCCAATTTTTTTTGCAAAGCAAGGAGCAATAGCAAAGCAAAAATAAAAATTAAAACTAAAGAGCTTGTTACTTGGTGGACAAAGCAAAAAAGTATATTTTAGGCTTGCTTTGAGATCACAGGTTGATCAAGCAAGTCCAGGTTATGAAAAAACTGAGTTAGGAGGTCTGAATATAGAGTGGAAGGGCCTGGGGATGATTTTCATGAATTCTGATGTGGGAAAAATGAAATAGGGACACGCTGCCATAGGCAGCCTTCGACACCCGTAGGCAGCACCTCTTTTTTTTTAATTATTATTATTATTATATATTATTTATATATTTTAGGGGTGCAAAATTAAGGGTTCACAGTTGCCCCCTCATCAGAATTATCTTGTCTGTAAGGCGATTCTGATGATAGTGAACCTGGAGAAAGGGATGGGAAAAAAGGAACTAAAGGGATATCTAGGTCAATGTTTGGACATGTTTGGGTGGGTAAAATGATGAAGGAAGATGGTAAAAGGAACCAAAGAGATGTTTAAGTGATTGTTTCTAAACATTTATAGGTGACAGTTGACTGATAGATGAAAGCGAAAAAAATGAACCAGAGAGAAAGATGAGACTGACTTGGATAATAGAACCAGAGGGAAATGGAAAAGGAACCATAGGGATGTCTAGGTGATCGTTGCTAGACATTTATGGGTGGATTGGTTGATAAAAGAAACTTGCTCTTTGTATCTTTGAGAGGTTTGGAATGGAAGTGATATTCCCAATTTGCTTGAGAAAATCTAGAACGAAAGTGATATTCCCGGTCTACTTAGGTAAAAGATCCAAAGGCTATCCTATGATAGGTCTGATTCTAGAAGGGAAACCTAATTCATATTTAAGGTATGGATCCTAAGTCTATCCTAGGATGGGTTTGATTCTAAAGTTGAAATTGATTGGTTTGGGTAGAGGACCCTTTGATTGCTTGATTCAGGAATTCGAATTGATGCTTTCAAATTGATGATCAATCCTAATTCATAAATTTGGATTGATGACCTATTTTGATTAATGCAATTCAGATTGATGATCCGTTTTGATTTATGGAATTTGGATTGATGATCCGTCTTGATTCGAGAGCTCTGATTAGCAACCTGTTTAGTGTGAAATGCATCTGAATATGCAAAGATTTTTATGAATTGGATATCTTGAACCTGTAAAGGGTCAACTTGGTGTGAGAGTGATGATCTTTTGAGAGAGAGGGTGCCCCTATTTTGGAAGGATGAGGAAAAGTGGCTCAGTTATTCGACCTTAGTAAGAAGTCAAGGCTAGGTTAGGTTTTGGCCTTAGAAGAGGTCATACTTATGGCTTGGAAAGTTATCTTAGAAGGCTAGGTCAAGTATTAGCCTTGGAAGGTTATCTTGGAAGGCTCGATCAAGTTTAGCCTTGGAGAAGATTAGGTACAAAGGCTCGGTTAGGTTTGGCCTTGGAGAAGATTGGGTAGGAAAGCTCGATTAGGTTTGGCCTCGAAGAAGATTAGGTAGGAAGGCTCAATTAGATTTGGCCTCGGAGTAGGTTTGGCCTCGAAAAGGATTAAGTGGGAAGGCTCGGCTAGGTTTGGCCATTTCAAAGGTGAAGATTGTGGGTTATCTTTGTGTGACCGATCTGTAAAGAGTCTGCCTCTGGATATGGCTTTTGGAGGTGATTTGACCAACTGACTTTCCCTTTGATAAGGATTAGGCTAGGGATGGTTTGTAATTTTGATTTTGCTTGTCCAAAGGAGTTGGACTTTAGAGATGATATGATTTTGCCAAGGAGGCTTTATTTTGGAAGGATGGTATGATTTGCTAAAGAAGCATGGGATGGGCTTTGAATGGTTTGAGCCCTTTTTAATCAGCTTGAGGAGGATAGGCCTTGGGAGTCATGGCTCGACTTTGGCTTTGCCAAGGAAACTGGGCTTCAAGGATCATGAGTCTTTGAGAGACATGGGATTTTTGGTGGGCTTGGCCCTTGGAAGATGAGATTTTACCAAGGAGACTTGGGTTTGAAAAGTAGGTTTGATTTTTTGAAAAGTGTAGGGGAGGTTGTATGATTTTGCTATCGTAGCATGATTCATGGAGAAGATAAGCACAACTATTTTATTGCTTGAGATTGAAGAGACTTTTAAAGTGACGGGACTCTTAGGGAGACACTGGATTGATTTGGATGACGACTTAGAAGACATGCTCTTGGATGGATGATAGAAGCTATTTAGCTTTTTAAGCTAAGAGACGTGACAGGCGACTTGAAGTATATACCCTTAATGAATGATAAGGGCTACTTAGCTGCTTGAACTAAGAGATGTGACAGAGGATAGGAAGGATATACCCCTATTAAATGATAAGGGCAACGTGACAAATTGATAAGAATGATATGCCCCTACTGTATGATAAAGGCAACATGACTGATTGACAGGAAGGATATGGAGGACATACTTGTGCCGGATTGACAGAAGATGATTCGGAAGGCATGCCCCTAATGAGGGATCAGCCGAAGGATGATGACTTAGGAAGATATGTCCTTAATGTGGGATAAGGGCACAAAGAACATAATGATTTGACTATGATGACCTTTTTTTTTTTTTTAGCTCTAACTTCTGCTCGAGCTGCCCTTTCGGGTTTTCAACTTAACGAGCTAATCAATGTATTTTAGCATTTAAAAATTATTCCACCATGATTTGGGTTTCTGCTTACCTTCATCTTGGGGCTCTAACCTTTGTCTAGATCATTCCATTGAATTCTTTGGTCTAGAGAGAAACCTTTTGAGATTGTTGCCCCTTATTGAGGTGCTATGTTTGATTAACCAAAAGTACAATGGGTAACTTCATTGGATTGCCTTTTGCTTCGATTGCTATCACTTGATGTTCTTTATTATCTTGACTATCCTTTGGGTGGGAGCTGGTGAAGCGGCTGCTGATGCGGGCACAAGAAACACCTCAAGTTTTGATTTGTCCAAGTCATGGTGGTGATTATGGTGAAATGCAAATGTTTGCCAAAATCCAATGATTTTTATTTATTATTTTTTTTTGAGACAAATTACTTTAGGCTAAACAAAAAAGATGGGAAAAAAGAAGTTCACGAAAAACATAAATGTTTTATTACAAAATGAGAAGATAGTACAAAAATAGAAGAAGAATACAAAAATGAGAGACTCATACTCGAACTCAAACTTGGACTTTGAACATGGACTCTAAACATGGACTCAGACTCGAATTTAGATTTGGACTCAGACTCGGATTTGGATTCAATCTCAGACAAGTCAGATCAGTTGAGCTTGAACTCCTCCATAAAATGCTACTTGGGCAAAGGTAAGGTGGGGTGAGGTAGGGTCTATCTTCCACTTTAGTGAAGATGCATGGATCATAGTGATGGATTTGGCTTGAAAGGGAAGGTGGCATGTTGGTCTTAGCCTCAAAGGTCATGGGGTTTAGATTCTTCATCACTATTCAGATTGGTGGGGGAGAATTCATCTTGAAATGATTCCCTTTGTATGCAATCTTCAATCTTTGAAGCAGTCGTAATCAAAGCTTTGAAGGTGGGCAGATATTGGGTTAACAGATGGGCTTGGTAAATTGGAAGTATGTTCTTGACAAGGATGTCCACCTGTTCTTGTTCGGTTGGTCTGTTTACCATTTGAGCAGCACTTTATAAGGAACATAAAGAAGGACTCATTTAGAAGTTGCTTAGTAGTTTCCAAGTCATGGCTAGTGACATCCACTTCACTATTGTAATGATATTGCTTGATAAAGGCATGACAAATATCATCCTATGTCATTTTCTAGCTCTTGTCTAGTGAAAGAAACCATCTCATGTGTTCTATCTTATTTTGTTATAATTTTATTAGGGTTAATTGTTTAGTTTTTAGTTTAATTTGGTCATTTTTATATTTCTTTTGATATTATTTTTTTAGTTCTATATTATGGTATTAGTGTGTATATTTTAGGTAAAAATGATGCTTTGGCAAGTTAATTGGTGAAGTTGGAACTAAACTGTACTTTAAGAAAGGTGAAGATTGAAAAAGGGTGTTTTTAATGAACAATGATGTTTTCCTATCCAACAAAGGCGTTTTCATCCTTTTATAAAAGGAACTTTTTGGAGCAGCACAAGATACAAATATACGTAGCCAGAGAACGATTTTTTAGCGAATTGATTGGACAAAACAATTCTCAATCTCTTTTAAGTTTTCAGCTATTACAAAAATAATTTCTTTAGGATTTAATTCTTAAAATTTCCATCAACTGTTCTTGTTTTTGGATTGAAGATTAATTTAGCTTGGATTAAATTGTTCAAAGGTTTGAAAACAGAATTTGGGGAAACTCTAACCTAAACAGTACAGTATTCTCTATTCTATTTTTAATCTTATTTCAATTCAATTAATATTATTATTTTTGATTTCTTAGCATGATGATGATTGTGATTAAGATTAAGATTAATAACTTGATTGAATTGATGAACATGGAATTTATCATGAGCTAAATATTTTCAGTCTAGGATAAAGATGATTCCTTTTGAATGACTATGTATGGACTAATTATAGGTTATATTAATTTGCAAAACTTAGTTTAATTATTTTAATTAGAAATTAATTGTCTGGCCAACCTTTGATTAATTTTAGGTAGTGAATGAGGTTGAGAAACAAATTCAATACCGGAATTAAATTCAATTAAGGATTAGGTATGAATCAGAAATGTATTACCTAATTAAATATTGAATAATTGATTAATTAATTCTTATTAGGTTACAATTTGTGAATACGAAAGTTATTAGATTTGTAACCTACATTAGTTTTGTTTAATTAATTATTCAATTTGGCAAAATAATTTATTTTAATAATTAACCCAATATAAGATTTTAATTGGATAATATGAACCCTAGACTTCTTGAATTAATTGTTGAACTTGAGATTTGTTTGCTTTCTTAATTTAGTTCAGTAAATTATATTATCTATTCATTAATTATTTACCATTCCAATTTGATTAGAGTGTTTAGGAATTGTTTTTATTGTTTTATTTTATATGTTCATAATCACACAACCCTTGCACAGTCTTCCTTGAGAGACGACCTTAGGGTGTCTTACCATTATTATAGTAGCCTCGTATACTTGTGAGTAGTTGCCTGAGCCTAGAATTATTAGGGTACTTTTAGGCATAATAAGATTTTGGCGCCATTGCCGGGGAAGGCTATAAGCGTAGTGTGATTGATTTTGTTATTTGTTTATTTGTTTATTTGTTTTGTTTACAGTTTAGTTTTTGAATTTTAATTTAAGTCATTTTTATTCTAGTTATTGTGTTTTATCTTTTAGTCTTTGATTTAGTTATTTTGTTTTAAGTGTAGTGTGCTTAACTGTTTTTCTAGTGTTTTCTTAATTTATGCAGGGTAGGAGATCTCAAGGTGGAAAGCTAGTACCCTATATTAACAATATCCACAGAGTAAATAAGAGAACTAGAGCACAATTTGAGTATTTTTCAGAAGACAATGAAGAGGATATTCAAGAAGAATAAGAACAGTTTCAAGAAAGAGAAGATCAACAAGAAAACATGGCAAACAGGCAGCCTGCAATGAAGGAGTTTGTTAAGCCTATCATTGGCACAATAACTTCTTACATCAAATTAGGGGATGCAGCCCGAAACTATGAGCTGAAGAGCATCCATTTCAACCAATTGCCATCCTTCTACGAAATGCCAAATGAAGATTCTCTTCACTTCATCAGAGAATTTTACTCCATCATTCAGACATTTCCACTACAAGGTCTGACTAAGGATCAATTAAGGATGCGCTGTTTTCCTTACACCTTGAAGGATAGGGCAAAGGCATGGCTGATGACTTTGGATCCTAATTCTCTAGCTACATGGGATGAGGTCTATAATAAATTCATGGGGAAATTTTATTCCCACCAGAAGATTGCAGACCTTCGAACCAAAATTCTACTTTCAGTCAGATGGAAGGAGAGCCTTTTCATGAGGCCTGAGAGCGTTTCAAGCTACTTCTGATACAGTGTCCCCACCACCACTATCCTCTCCAGCTACTAAACTAGTTTTTCTATGATGGACTGACACAGCAGTGTCAGTATACAATTGATAATGTAGCTGGTGGAGCTATGGGAGAGAAAACAACAACATAAACTTATGAGCTGTTTGAGATGTTGTAAGCAAATTCCCAACAGAAAAGTGCAAGAGGAAAGAAAGTAGGAGTACATGAGGTTAACACCAATTAGGAGTTCGCAATGCAGCTTGCTGAGTTAACCAAGCAAGTGAAGTTGTTGGCAATTAAGGGAAATCAAACTCCACCTTCTCATGAGGTATGTAATATCTGTGGAGTTTTTGGTCATGGAGCTAACATATGCAGTGCTGCAGTTGATTCTTTTACAAGTGAGGAAGTTAATGTTTTGTAAGGGTTCCAACCTAGAGAGAGAAATGACCCATACTCTAATACCTACAATCCAGGGTGGAGAAATCATCCTGATTTTTCCTAGTCAGGTAATAATCAATAGTAGCCTCAGCAACAAGTCCAACTCTATAAGAGGACAAACCAATTCCAGGAGCAATCCTCTAACCAAGTGTAGCATCAGCCCAATAAACCATCACTGGAGGATAGCTTGAGTTTCTTCATACAAATGAGTGCTCAGAACCAGGAAGCAACTAATAAGAGACTTGATTCTTTGGAAGCCTCAATGAAGAGGGTAGAGACTCAAGTTGGTCAGTTGGCAGAGAAAGTAAAGGTTCAAATCAAAGGGAAGTTACCAAGCCAACCAGAGCAAGCTATGACAGTCACTGCACTTCACAGAAGTGAAAATGAAAGGATGAAATAGCGAGTAGCTGAACCTAAGGAAAAGCAAATTGTAAGGATTAAAACTGCTGAACCGCAATGCAAGGAAGAAAGGGAGGCTTTTCCTTCTAAGTATTTCCATAAGGCAGTTAACCCTTACAGACCACCCATTCCATTTCATAGTCGCCTTCCAAGTGAGAGCAGTGATAGTGCTAAGAGTGTCAAAGCAGCAATTACTGAAAAAAAAAAAAAAAAAAGGCACAAAAGAAAAGCAATAAGGAATTGGTGACAGCCAATGAAGATTTACAACAGCAGACACCGCAAAAAGGGAAAGATCCAGGTAGTTTTATTCTAAACCTCTCTTTGGTGAATGGTAAGAAATTTTATGACATGTTAGACCTTGGTGCTGGCATAAATCTGTAATACCCGAGATTCCCATAGCCCATTTGAGCTATGAAATGATATAGAATATATGTATTCTATAAATGGTATAATATAGATACCATAATGGGAATGAATTAAGGCAATTGTTCGTATTGTGTGTTTATTGCTCGGTTTGTATTTTTCACT